>VDFB02049640.1:0-200518 GCA_007258455.2 Sequoia sempervirens
TGATATTACAATAAGGGAAGAAAACAACCTTATATATGCTTGAAAGATTGCACCAAGGCCTCCAATGCCATTTTCCCCTGACATACAACCACCATTTCCCATTCAAATGCCACAAATAGCCCTCATACCAGCTTTTTCTACTCAAGATAAGGTTGTCCCAATTCGATCTCAAGAGTTGCAAGAGATAAAAGGCATCCTTCAAATATTTGGGAATAAACTGGTAAATATAGAAAAGCAACAAAATTCAAATTTTAGACCTTACCAAGCTCCTTATCAAGCCCCATCTAAGCCCAATCATTCTAATATGCCTCCTTACCAAATTGATTTTCAAGGCCAAAGGAGAAATTTCAATGTTAGACCTTATCAGCCTTACAATCAACACACTGCTAGCACTTCCAAGGAGCTTGTGCCAGTCCAAAACAACATGGCACAAGACTATGAATGGTGTTTTCCATGTAATCAGCCCCATAATCAGGCCTCATGTGCTAATGGAATGCTAAATTAGGCCCTTATGGTGCAAAACAACATTGTTGTTTAGTAAGATATGGTACACGAAACTCAAGAACAACAGACCTCTCATTCTGAAAATAGTCATGATGAGGTTACTCTAATGAACTGGAAAGGTGAGGATTTTTGTGGGGTAAATTATCCTCAATGACAAAATTAGCTTTCTCAGCCTATAGCAGTGAATACAAGATCTAAAAAGAAGGTTGTTGATATGGGACAACAAGCTAATAAAGGTCAAATGCAAAGTCCTACAAGTCACCAAGGTGTTGTTGGCTCCTCATCTTCTCAAAATGTTTAAATTCTGCTAAGGGGGAAGATTGTAGCAAGCAAGGAGCAGCCATGAGCACAACCACAACCACCAAAAACACAAGGAGATGTTGTTCTTAAAGGAAAACAAAAGTTTAGTACTATGCCATTTAGTATTTTGGAGCATATGAAGAAGGTCAATGTTAGCATGCCAATGTGTGACTCCTTGTCACTCCCTAGTCAAAAATAATTGTTACAAAAGGCCTTGTTGCACAAGCCAATACCTCTCATGATAAGAGTGAACAACATACTAAGCTTGTCAAACAACCTCCATTTTATGTGTCCTTAATCATTGACCAACATCTTGTTCATAACTGTATGATTGATTCAGGGGCAAGTAGTTTGGTGATGCCTAAATAGATAGCAGATAAGCTACGATTGTCATATGAACCCTTTGCTAAAGGAGTGGTTCAGTTAGATGAGACAACCATAAACATATTTGGGATGGTTAAAGATTTGGGTCCTACCTTACATACTTGTTTGAATTTCACCATACAACAAGATATACATGTCATAGATTTGCCACCATATTTTGCTATATGCCTTTCCAAGGATTTTACTGTAAAGTTAGGAGGGAATTTATCTTTTGATTGGTCGCATTTTTTCTTTAGGACAAATTATGGCACTAGGGTCACTATAAAATTAGAACCTATAGCCAAGGATCATGTAGAACCATATGTTCCTAGTGTTGTTAATGCTAATATTACCATTCATGAACAAGAACAACTTGTTGTCCAAGAATCTAACACCCACGTAGAACACATTCTTGACTTGCTTTTAGATGAATGGGCAGCTAAGAACCATGAAGTAGATTCTTTTAATCATGCGGAAGAAGTTGGAATGGGCATAGACATGATTCATGAACAAAACCCAATTGTCCCTAATCTTGACAAAAGTGAAAAATAATAGTATGGACAACATTCTAATGAGCTTTGGCAGTTGTTATTTGATGGGCCAAGAAGTAGAAATGGTGTTGGTGGAGGTGCTATGCTTTTTTCTACTCAAGGTGAGAAGTATTACTCGGTGTTTAGATTTTGTTTCAATTGCACTAATAACACTGCTGAGTATGAAGCCTCATTCATGGCTTGGAATGGGTGAGGAAAAGAGGTATCAATTATTCGCAAGTGTTTGGGGACAATGAGTTGATTGTAAATCAGGTAAGAAGTATCAACATAACCAAGAATGGTTTACTTAAGTCTTATGAGCACAGAGTATGGAATATGATAGAGGAATTTGATGCCTTTAATTTGTTGTCCATACCAAGAAGCCAAAATAAGCATGCTGATGGGTTGGCTTATATAGGAGTTGAGTATGACATCCCAAAAGATATTAAAAATGTAAAAAATAGCAGCATATTAAGGTGATTGTAAGGCCATAAATTCCTGAAAATGATGTGCATTTTCAAGTTTTTGATAGTGACAAACAAATTGTTAACTTTTTGATTGAAGAAGCCGAGTTTTTTGAAATGAACAAGACAACTGAGAGGGGGGTGAATCAATTGTAACAAATTAAAACTTCAAAAAACTCAATGGTAAAAATATCCACAAACATTCATTAAGTCCTTATTCTATTAGATTGATTAAACATGAAATGCAAATAACAAAAACTGAAATCACAACACCATACACATGAAAACACTAGATTTACGTGGAAAACCAATTAAGAGAAAAACTTTAGTAAGGATTAGCTCACAATATAAGTAATAGAAAAACTAATACAAAGAGGCTAACTGCCAGAATAGGACACACTTGTTGGCAACACAAGGGAAAACAACTGAGAGGGGGGGTGAATCGGTTGTCACAAAAATTTAAAACTTATTCAACTTATTAACCTTATTCTCATATCTGATAAGTAACCATGAAAGCATAAATCATTAATACATCAGAAACACACATAACACTGATATGTTTTATGTGGAAACCCTATCAGGGGAAAAACCATAGTGGAGGTTAGTCCACAAGATTATACCCTGTTAAAAGTATAATGAAAATGAGATATAGGGAATTCACTTGCATTTAGGAACACTGCATAGAGCTCACTGCTCAATTACAACAAGGCTAACCACCCAAAGGAAGACACACTATCTTAACAAAAGAATCAGATTACATCCACAGGGATTTGAACTGATAAAATAGCATCTGCTAATGCCTGATCATAGTTTCGGTTAAGCACATGAACAACTCTTCACTCTTCTTTACTCTTCTTCACACTTTGCTCTGCCTTCGAATGATTTAGATCAATATTCACACATAGAAGCACACTTTGGCATACACTTGCACACTTCAATTTGAATAAACAATCACTCTTATATATCCGCAACAAGAAATTTCATCCCTTCATGTCAACTTCAACAAAATAATAAAATGAATATAAACTGTCGGCCCAAAACATTAAAGATTTATTAATGCAAATCAATCAAGGTTAGCCACAACTGAGTGAAGACCCAAATCAACATCTCCAACATGAAAACCCTTCAATTAATTTCTCCTCGAAGATCCACAACACGCTACAAACACCATGTTGGCCAAGAACAAGAAAAACATGAACATGCAAGAGAAAATTGCCAACCATGAGCACAATGATCAAAGCAGACATGCAACAAAGATAGAGAATGATCTAGAAGCATCCAAAAACATCACGAATCACTAGAGAAGCATCTGCAGCAACTGAACCAACTGAAATAACATCATATTCAATCAACAACACCAACTAAAGCAACATAAGAACTATCAGAATGTAAATCTTCATAACTTGATCAAATCTTCACGTGGATCTCTGAAACTTGACGTGGATAAACTAGATACACTCAACAACAAACCCTTTAGTCCAAAACCTCTGATCATCAACATACAAATCTTACCAACATACTGAACTTCACTTCACAACTGACAACCTGCAACTTATTCCATTACAATTTTCTTCAAATGAATTAATTCCAATAGTGTTGACATTAATCACAACCACATATCAGCAACACAACAACAACATCCAACAATCTCCCCCTTTGGCATTGACGGCAACACATGATGTGAAAAAAACCATCAACGCAACTAACTCTTGACACTTACTCCCCCTTAGGTTCTAACTCATTAACTCTTTCACATGATATTCTCCCCACAAGGCTCTTCTCCCCAAATAATCACCAGTTTTTCACATGACTCTTCTCCCCCTTTGACATCAATGACAAAGATCTACAAAATCCTCACAAACTCTGAACCACGTATCTAAGCATTTGAACATCTAACTACTCCCCCTGAGTAGTAGCCACCACAACATCAATCTGAAGCAAGATATGACTATGAAATGCATGGACATATGCAATGCAATGCATCCTTAGTTCTGATTAGGAGGGGTAATGGCCCCTAACTTCCCTCTGAGATACTCAAAAGCATCCTTAGGCAATGGCTTGGTAAAGATGTCTACAATCTGCTCCTTAGTAGGCACATACTCCAGTCTGACTTCCTTTTCACTCACCTTCTCTCTCAAAAAGTGAGACTTGATAGATATATGCTTTGTCTTTGAATGCAACACTGGATTCTTAGATATGTTAATAGCACTTGAATTATCACTGAATATAACAATAGGCTCATTATACACAACTCTGATATCCTTCAATATCTACTTCATCCACAAGACTTGAGTACAATTGTTAGCAGCAACAATGTATTTGACCTCTACAGTAGACAAGGAAATGACATTCTGCTTCTTGCTTAACCATGGAATCAGCTTCTTACCCAAGAAAAATGCTCCACCACTAGTACTTTTCCTGTCATTTACATCTCCTACCCAATCAACATCAGTAAAGGCACTCAAAGTAAGATCATCATCTTTAGGATACCATAGGCCAAATTCAACAGTTCCCTTCAAGTATTATCGAAAATTCTCTTCACAACAGTCACATGAGATTCCTTCAGATCAGCTTGAAATCTTGCAACAATACATACAACATTCATTATATCGGGTCTAGTTTGAGTTAAATACAACAATCCACCAATCATTGATCTGTATCTAGTCTGATTTGCCTTCAGAGAATCATCTTTTGTTGTCAACTTGCATCCTTATCACGATGGGTGTACCAACCGGCTTTGAATCTTCCATACCGAACTTCTTCAACAGATTCCTTCACATACTTGGATTGAGATATAAAAATCCCTTTATCTAACTAAGTAATTTGCAATCCCAAAAATAATTTCATCTCACCAATCATAGACATCTCAAATTCATTCTACATCTCACTAGAAAACTTCATTAACAAACCATCATCTCCTCCAAAAATAATATCATCAACAAAGACTTCAACAATTGATCTTTATCATCATTCTTGAAATACAAGTTACTATCAATAGTACCTTTGTTAAATCCAAGCTTCAACAAATACTTGTCTAATCTGGCATACCAAGCTCTAGGGGCTTGCTTGAGTCCATATAATTCTTTCTTCAACGACACACCATATCTCCCTTATCAGTTAACTGGAATCCATCAGGTTGCTCAACATACACTTCTTCCAATTCACCATTCATAAAAGTTGACTTGACATCCATTTGATAAACTTTGTAGTTCTTGTGAGCAACATAGGCAAGAAATAATCTTACAGCTTCAATTCTAGCAACAGGGGAAAAAGTCTCTTCAAAATCAATTCCTTCCATTTGTGAATATCCTTTGCATACCAGTCTTGCTTTGTTTCTAACCACTTCACCTTGCTCATTCAATTTGTTTCTAAAGACCCATTTAGTTCCAATGACATTCTTATCCTTAGGTCTGGGAACAAGAATCCATGTATCATTCTTCTCAAAAAAAATTATCTCCTCTTTCATTGCTTCAACCCAATGTTCATCTTTACATGCTTCATTCACACTAGTAGGCTCAGTCTTTGAAATCAAGCAATATTCTTCTGCAATATTTCTCCTAGTCTGGACACCTTTGTTCTTATCTCCTATAATATGATCTTTTGAATGATTCAATCTTACATACCTCAGAGTCTTCTTAGGTTGTTCTTCAACTTCAGGCTCTTGCGTTCTCTCTTCTACAACTTCACTAGTGTCTCCTTCCTCTTCATTTTCTTGATTCACCGGATTCATTTGCACTTGATTTGTAGTTTGAACTTGCTTTCCTTTGTTTGTACTATCATTCTGATCATCAAAATCATATCCACAGGTTCTGGATGGTGTACCTAAGACTTCATCAACCTTGACATTTTCACTTTCAACCATTTTCCTCAATATTTTATTGTAACACCGGTAGGCCTTTCTATTAGTAGAATAACCCAGAAAGATACCTTCATCACTCCTAGCATCAAAATTTCTTATATCTTCATCTCTCTATATATAACATTTGCTTCCAAATATCTTGAAGTATTTAACAATAGGCTTTTGACTAGTCCATAGCTCAAAAGGGGTCTTACCAGTATCACCTTTGATTTGTAGCTGGCTGACTATGTACACAACAATACTCACAACTTCTCTCCAATAGATATGAGGGACATTTCCTTCCAACATCATAGTTCTAGCAACATCTTCAATTGTTTTGTTCTTTCTTTCCACAACTCCATTTTGTTGAGGGGTTCGTAGTGCAGATAATTATCTCCTTATTCCATGTTCTTCACACAAAGAATTAAATTCATCAGAAGTGAATTCACCACCTCTATCTAATCTCAGACACTTAATCTTCATACCTGTCTTTGTCTCAACCATAGCCTTAAAGGTCTTAAAATTTTCCAGTGCTTCAGATTTCTCCCTTCAGAAAGTAACCCATACCATTCTAGAATAATCATCAATACGTAACATGAAAAAATTGTAACCTTGTAAACTTCTGACCTTAGAGGGACCACATAGATTAGTATGCACAAGCTCCAACAATTCATTTGAACAATGCTTTTTGCTCTGAAAATAAATTCTAGTTTGCTTTCGTAATTGACATTCCTTGCATATGGCATTAGTAGGTTTCACCAACTTAGGTAGATCTCTCACACCCTTAGTAGAACTTATCTTGACAATATTATCAAAGTTAACATGACACATTCTCCTATGCCATAACCAACTTTCATCAACTTGAGCAATCAAAAAACTTTTACTAGCATCACTCAAGTGAAAGATATTACCTTTTGTTTTTGTACCTGATGCAATTACATTTCTGGAACTCAATATTCTGCACTTTCCATCCTTGAACTGAAGATTGTATCCCTTATCAATCATCTGACCAACACTTACAATATTATGCTTCAAGCCTTCCACATACAGGACATCATCAGTATTATGCTTACCATCAAGAGAAATGGATCCTCTTCCACGGATCACACCAGCTGTATTATCACCAAATCTCACAACATCACAATCATACTTTTCCAATCTCACAAACTTACTTTTATCTCCTATCATATGATGTGAACATCCACTGTCAATCACCCATTCATCTTTCTCTTCAACTCGAGCAGCTAGGGCTTTCTCCACATTTGTACAACTAGTAGATTCAGTAGATGCAGGATTATTTTCCTTGATAGCAATAAATACCCATTCATCATCACTTCTATTTCCTTTGTCAGATTCATCATTTGTTACACCTTCATCAGTAGCATAGTAACACTTCTTTTGAAATCTAGCCTTGTTATGTCTTGGTTTAGGAGCTCTTTCTAGACACCTTGATGCAAAATGACCTATCTTATTGCAAGAAAAAACATTTAAGAGCCAATTTTCCTTAATACTTACCTTTTCCTCTCGGTACTCTTTTGACTATAAGTGCTTCCAGCTCTTCCAGCTCTCTTTCTTCTTCTTCAATTTGCCTGATTTCATCCTCATACTTGAATGTCTTTCTAGATGAACTCTCACTCGGATCATATCTTTGTCTATCTCTTCCAGAAGTAGTAGCCTTAAACGCATATTCAACCTTAGGAAGGGTATCACCAAATTCACTCAACTCAAAATCAGTAAGCTTACCAACCAATGTATCTCTCATTATATTTGTTACAATTTGGAGCTCTTCAATAGCACTAGCTTTGACTTTGTAGGAATCAAGCAAGGATCTAAGCACTTTAGCAACAATCTCAGATTCGTCTATTTGTTCGCCTGCACATCTAATACCACACACAATTTCATTCACTCTTTGCATAAACATAGTAATGTTCTCATCATCACCCATTCTCAACCTTTCATATTTCCTTTCCAGACTCTGCAACTTAGCAATCTTCACATTAGTATCACCTTCATATAAGGTTTCCAACTTTTTCTAGATCTCATGAGCAGTCTTCAAATCCATAACATTTGTCATCTCAGAATCAGTCAAAGCACTCAACAAAGCTTCCTTAGCCTAGATATTGTACTCAACATCTCTAAACTCAGCAGTAGTAGTAGGACCAATCTGAGGAATAACATACCTATTAGATGTAATGTTCTAGAAGGATTCACCAATGCATCTCAAATGACACTCCATTCGAGTCTTCCACAAAATAATTTGTTCCATCGAATCTCGGACTATCCTTCTTGTAACTCGCCATCCCGGATCACCTTAAGTTGTTAAACTTCTTCCAAGGAACCTACTCTGATACCAATTGTTGGAAACACAAAGGCAAACAACTGAGAAGGGGGGTGAATCAGTTGTCACAGAAATTTAAAACTTATTCAACTTATTAACCTTATTCTCAGATTTGATAATTAACAATGAAAGCATAAATAATCAATACATCAGAAACACACATAACACCAAGATTTTTTTATGTGGAAACCATGTTAGGGGAAAAACCACAGTGGAGGTCACTCCACAAGATTATACCCTGTTAAAATATAATGAAAATGAGATATAGGGAATGCACTTACATTCAGGTACACTTCCTAGAGCTCACTGCTCAATTACAACAAGGCTAACCACCCAAAGGAAGAAACACTGTCTTATAGAAAGAATTGGATTACATCTGCAGGGATTTGAACTTATAAAATAGCATCTGCTAATGCCTAATCACAGTTTCGGTTAAGCACGAGAACACTTCACTCTTCTTTACTCTTCTTCACACTCTGCTCTACCTTCGAATGATTTAGATCAATATTCGCACATAGAAGCACACTTTGGCATACACTCACACACTTCAATTCAAATAAATAATCGCTCTTATATATCCGCAACAATAAATTTCATCCCTTCATGTCAGCTTCAACAAAATAATAAAATGAATATAAACTATTGGCCCAAAACATTAAAGATTTATTAATGCGAATCAACCAAGGTCGGCCACAACTTAGTGAAGACCCAAATCAACATCTCCAACGTGAAAACACTTCAATTAATTACTCCTTGAAGATCCACAACACGCTACAAACACCATGTCGGCCAAGAACAAGAAAAACATGAACATGCAAGAGAAAATCGCCAACCACGAGCACAACAATCAAAGCAGATGTGCAACAAAGATAAAGCATGATCTAGAAGAATTTGCAAACATCACGAATCACCAAAGAAGCATCTACAACAACTGAACCAACTGAAATAACATCATCTTAAATCAACAACACCAACTAAAGCAACAAAAAAACTGTCAGAATGTAAATCTTCATAACTCAATCAAATCTTCACGCGGATCTCTGAAACTTGACGTGGATAAACTAGATACACTCAGCAACAAACCCTTTAGTCCACAACCTCTGATCATCAATGTACAGAGCTTACTGACATACTGAACTTCACTTCACCACTGACAACTTGAAACTTATTCCATTACAATTTTCTTCAAATGAATTAATGCTAATAGTGTTGACATCAATGACAACCACAACATCCAACAACACTGTCCAAAAGGCTCGTAGTCAAGGCTCACTACCACAGGAAGAATACAAGAAGATAGAAGAAGAATGTTCTCCTCTTCATCCCATAGTTGAAATTAATGACAACACCAATCGGTAGACATCCTATTGACATCAATGACAACACCATCATTCTTGCAATAGAGTTTTTAGCTGGAAATCAACAAAGTTTACAACATGAATTTGGTGATCAGATTCTACAACTGAAGTCAAATAAGTTACCAAAGGGATTGGTGACCTTAGAGTCCATTTTCAACACAGATGACTAATAAAAGATAAGTCCAACATGTTGGTTAAAGAGGAACATTATGAATCTATTGATATTTTCAAAGGTAAACTTCTTAAACTTGGCAAGGTTTGTACTAAGAAAGAGATACATTTGTTTCACTTTTTCAAGAGTATGATGACATTTTTGCTTGGGAATACAATGATTTGAAAGGTTTTCATCCTGATTTAGCACAACATAATATAGAGCTAGAACCCAATGCAAAACCAGTAAGATAGAAGCAAAGACCTTTGAATCCAAAGCGTGAACACCTCATGAAGAAAGAATTAAGCAAGTTGATTGAAGGTAGTATTATTTTCCCTATTAAACGTACATCATACGTATCTAATTTAGTACCTATGAGGAAAAAGAATGGATAAATCAGATTATGTGTAGACTTTAGGGACTTAAATAGAGCTTCACTTAAAGATCATTGTCCATTACCTTCTATGGAGAAAATACTATAAGTTGTATCAGGTTCAGAGAGGTTCTTATTGCTAGATGGGTTTTCTAGTTATAACCAAATTTTGGTTAAAGAAGAGGATCAATATAAGACAACATTCACTACCAAGTGGGGTACCATGGATATAAGAAAATGCCTTTTGGATTATCTAATGTAGGGGAAACTTTTCAAAGAGCCATAGACATGGATTTTCAAGGCCTCATGAACAAGATTGTCCTTGTATATTTGGATGATATTACGGTTTTCTCAAAGGATACAAAGAAACATTTCACTTATCTAAGGTAGATTTTTGACAGGTGTAGGGAATATGGTGTATCCCTCAATCCAAAAAAAATTATCCTTGTTGTTAATGAAGGTAAGTTACTTGGTTATGTGGTGTCCAAACATGATATTACAATTGATCCTGAAAGGGTGAATGCCATCTTAGCTTTACCTTTACCAGCTCATAAAAAGGGTTTACAAAGTTTCATAGGCATAACTAACTTTGTTAGGAGGTTTATACCAAATATTGTTGATTTGTTGAATCCACTATTAACCATGCTAAAGAAAAATATGGTTTTTAAGTGGACTAAGGAAGGGAAAATGAGTTTTCAGAGCATAAAAGAAGCATTAACAACAACACCTACTCTCTTGAATCCTGAATTTTCCAAATATTTTATTTTGTATGCTTATGGTAATCTTGACACTATCTCAGCTATGTTAGTGTAGAAAAATGAAAAAGGTTTGGAACAACCAATGGTTTTCTTTAGCAAGGGCTTGGAAGAGTATGAGAAAAGGTACACTTTCATTGAAAAACATGTTCTTGTAGTTATTAAAAGTCTAAAGAAATATAGGCATTTGATTTCAAACAACAAAGTTTACCTAGTGGTTGCTCATCCTAGTGTCAAAGAGTTTCTTTTGAGTAAGAATTTGAATGAGACAAGAGCAGGTTGGATTACCAAGAATATGGAGTATGATGTAGAAATCAAAGTCACAAATCTAGTAAGAGGTAAAGGCTTGTGTGAGTAGCTAGTTGGTGACATGGAAACAGTAAAGAAGAAGTTATGGAGGTTTTCCTAGCTATCAAAGAACAGTCCCAAACAACTGCACATACTTCTCCAACAAGCTGGTTGCAAAGTATGGTTTATTTTCTCCAAACTGGTGAGTGTCCAAAAGAAATGGATAGAGATAAAAGAAGGTACTTTAGGCTGCAATCTATTTCCTATATGCTTTTAAATGGTATAATTTTTAAGAAATATTTCAATGGTGTGTTGCTTAGATGCATTGATATTGACCAAGTTGACAAAGTACTTGAAGAATTTCATGATGGAGTAGTTGGTGGACACTTTTCACCTAGAACTACAATGTTAAAAATAATGAGAGCATGCTATTATTAGTCTAGTTTATTCAAGGATGCATATGAATGGGTAAGGAAGTGTAAGAAATGTGCATTTTTCTCAGTTAAAGAAAATCTAGCAGTCCTTCCCTTGCAACCTATTCAAGTTGAACAACCTTTTATGAAGTGGGGTATTGACTTCATTGGAGCTATTAATCCATCTTCTAGTGTAGGTAACAAGTGGGTTCTCACTGCTTCTAATTATTTTACTAGTTGGACGGAAGTTGTGGCATTGAAAGAAGCCAGTGAAAGTGTTGTCTTAAGTTTTTATGAAGATTTGGTGACAAGGTTTGGTGTCCTTAATTCTATTATTTTAGATAATGACTTGGATTTTGTGGGTATAAAGTTGAGTGAATGGGTTGTCAAGAATGGTGTTTATTTGAGTACTTCGTCAAAATATTATCCTCAAGGTAATGGTTTGGTTGAGTCAACAAACAAGAACTTAATAAGGATCATCAAGAGGACTATGGAAGATAACCAAAGAACTTGGCATACAAAGTTAAAATATGCCTTATGGGTGGATATAATCACAACTAAAAGGTCCATTGGAAACTCTCCATACATGCTTGTGTATGGAAAAGAAGCAAGGTTTCCCTTGTCAATTGAACTTGCAACTCTTGAGTTGCTTAATCAATTGGAAATGTTAGAGGTGGAAGACCCAATGGAAATAAGGTATGCACAACTGTTAGAGTTAGAAGAAGTCAAAAATAAAGCAATGAAAACTATGGAATTGCATAAAAATAAGGTAAAGAGATAATTTGACAAGAGGGTAGCTCCTAGAGTGTTTAAAGAAGGTGATGTAGTTCTCAAATGGGATGAACTTAAGAGTATACCCGAAAAGCACACAAAGTTTGATGCAATGTGGAGTTGACCTTATATCATTTATGAGTGTAAAGAACACAATGCTTTCCAATTTTCCAACATGGAAGGTGAAGAAGTTCTAATCCCACTCAATGGGATTCACCTCAAACATTGTTTTTAAGGTATGATTAGCCTTTTGTACATATTAGTCTAGGTTCCTTGGGTCAATAAGTGCTATTGCACATAGGTTTTAGGCGTCTTTCCATTCCTCCAAGTGTTGATGCATTGTTTGCTCAGTTGGTTTCATTCTAGCTTTGAGTCTTCTTAGGTAGGTTGGGTGAGTTTGAAGGTGTTAAGTGTTGTTTTTGAGGTGCTACAACAGTATAGAAGGTCTAATTTTCAGTATGTTTTCAGTTTATTCCATGACTCCTATGCCCAATGGATTGTATAAGGTAGTTAGTTGTCATGTTTAGCAATCAAACGTCCATCAAAGGTTGCCAAAGATGTTGATATTTTTGTTTTAAAACATTGCTTTTAAAGATATTGATTAAATATTTAAGAAAATATTTTATGAAGGTCAAAGGGGGAATGGAAATGTGAAACTTCACATAGAAAACGTAAAAGAGACAAATGGAAAATAAAGAAAATATGGGTGCCAAAAGTGAAATGGAGGAGGTTTTTCAATTTTGACCTTGTGAGATTCACACATCACAAAGAGTTAGGTTTTCTTTGTTTTGGCATTGAAGGAGCTCCAATGTTGGTGTTGCAAAAATTTAAGGGAGTTTTGGCACCATGTTGTAGAAGCTCTAGATAGATATCATACCATGTTGCAACATAGAAATCAAGGCATGTTATAGAAAATAAAGAAAATATGGCACGTAGAAGAGATGAAACAAATGTAGTGGTAGTTTGGGGAAGGCTGGAGGAGTTTTAGTTACACCTCCAATTGCATTAAAGGAGGCTAAATACCACATTGTAGAAAGGAATAAAGAGGTGGAGGGCACATTGTAAGTTGAAGAAGAGGCATGGAGGTTTGGGATTTTCATTTATGAGGTTTCAGGTGTTATTCATATTGATGGATCTGTTCATGTTTCCCCACTTTCTTCCAAGTATGTCTCCTTTGGTTGAGGATCAGCGTTGTTAAAGTTTTCTTTTTAAAACAAGAGTTCATGAAGCATGGAATGAGTAGGTGGTTGTGTAATCTCTAGTTAATATTATTTTGATAAAAAAAGTTTCCCAATCTATCTCTTCAAAGGTCCTTGTAGTGCTAAGAAGACATTAACAATTAGGTTAGAATATTTGCAACAACTCTGATTTATATTTATCTTAAGTAACTAGGGCCCTGTAGAATCCATCATGAATTTGTATAAATATGAAAGTCTTCATCATATGTCCTGTACATTATTTTTGTGCAAGAGTGGAACATGTTGAACATTGCCAAATGGTTAAACCTTTTGTTTAAACCGAAACTAAAGACCCTAGGTGGTAATTTAAAGATGGCAGAGTTTGTGGTTTAAATAAGGAAATAGAGAACGTAAAAAACCTTGTCAAGGTGTTTTGTTGTGTGTTTTAGTTTTGAAGGTTATTAATATTCCCATCTAAAGCTTCATAAAACCCTAGACATAACTGGAAGACTATTTTATTTTAAGGTTTTGGATAGATCCTTCAATCTTGAAGGCCAAAAGTGTTGGCCCCGCTGAGATTATAAGACACCCAAAACAAGGATAAATGATAGCAGATAGGGTACAAATAAGGGCATAATTTAAATAGATACTAAATAATGGATAGTGAGTTTGCAAAGGAAAGAGGATCAAGAGGCAATGACCTTGTTAACAGATCTAATGGCTGAATGTAGCCTTGTCAACAGTTTTTATGGTTGTGCTAGTGAGACGTCACCATGATACGACTGTACTCAAGGACAATGCATTCCATAAAAGGTAGACAAAATGTGATAGAAAGTTAAGATCATAGTACACTGAACAAATGTCAAATGATAGTCACTACAATTCAAGGAAGTATGAAGCTCTCATTCATGCATAGAAAATGGACAAGTGGAAGGAGGTTGTGTGCTAAACCCTTGGCCAATTTTATCAAGACATAAAGTATGCACAATCTCCCAAGGATAAAGATATAGCCATTCAAAGAATCTGGTGACAAGAGTAATTCCTATGATACAATCATATGAAAAGGTCAGTCTATGTAAAGTCTTCAAAATAGTGACAATATTGGAGGATAGTGTCACAAACAAGAAAAGACAATTGTAGGTCAATCCATATGCCAAATCCATTAAGGACAGACCAATACACAATAAAATTTGCAAAAAGAGCAATAAAAAATGGGCAAGTTTGAGGATAATTTAGATACTGTGATAAACAATATTGAGAAGAAAAGATAGTTTACAGTCCTTAAGGGGTAGAGTGAATAAGATAGTCATGCCATCTAACAAGGGAATTCCATTAAAGGAACCATGAAATGTATGGTAATAAAGACACAAAAAATAGCATGGCATGATAGTCCAGTAATAAGCATGACAGTCCATATGAAAACTATGCAAAGTATAGTGAAAACAACAAGGATGGTTTCAAACTTATAATACTATGAAGACAACCTACAGTTGAAGTGCACAATAGTCATAAACATGAACATCAATCATTCAAGGACAAATAAGATCAAAAAGGGAAATATTTCAGTGCACATTCTATGGAGATAGTGAATGGACATTTGAGGGGTAGTCCTTAGCATTTGAGTAAAGTCAGTTTGCTAATGGGACAACCACCTTGTGGCTAGGTAGGGGCGCTTTAACAAATGGACAACAAACACTCATAGTTTGAAGGCATGGGCATAAATGTATCTTCTCGAGATTTGTGATGTACTTATAATAATATTTGGCTATGTAGCTCAGGGTCTTGTAGGTATAAAACCATTGATTATGTTTAAGCCATAAGGAATGACAGTTTTGTGATGAAAGTATGTTGAGGACGACCATTAATGAGACAATGTTCTTAACAATATGTGGCCTTGAAAGAACCTTGTGACAGACCTCATAGATAAGGAAGAGATGAAAGTTGAAGTAAGAAGGAATCAATAACATTGCTATAGGTTCAAGATAGTATTTATGACTTGTCCATCAAGCAATGGTAAGGTGATATTCCATAGGGACAGTCATGACTCTAAGACTGTGAGGTAGAAAATGGTAGATTGGAGGCATTATCATAAGAGTTGTCATAATAAATGATAAGTGTAATAGTCTTAAAGTCATAATGGTGTTGATTGTGGAATAGCATAGTGATAGAAAGGTTAATGAGTAAAGTATTTAAACTGTTTGACAGAGTGTCCTATTGTGCAGTTTTTGCACACATGCCCCGCTGAAAGTAGGGACCCTCTTTCACTTTGTTTCCTAGTATTTTGGCCCTTTGATTTTGAGGACTTACTTGCTTTGGCATGAGCTTGAATGTCTATCTTACCCGCATTGATGATCCCTCTATGGTATTTGTTGAAAATCTTAAGTTCTAGACTCATTTCGGGTTTTTCATTGTTCTCGGGAAAATCCTCTCTGGGCGGAATTCCCTGGATGCTTTGAAAACCCGATGGCTGCTACTTTTACACTGTGACCCATAAATTTTGGTACCTAGCGGAATTTCGTGTTGGCCGGATCTCTCCGAAGTTTCATCGCCTTGTCGAATTCTCGGGTTTTGTTTTGGATTGTCTTGTCGACTGCATTAATGCTCGATTGTACAATTTTTGTGACATGTATTTAATCGATTTTGGGGAATTTTTGTACCATTGAGTTTTATCAATTCTCTTCTATCATTCTGAGAAGCTTGATTTGGAGTGCTTGGCTTGATTTGGTGTTTGGATTCATGGATTTCTGGATTTGGTGGTGCATTTTCTGGGCGTTATCATAGTTGCTACTGTTCGCTAGGGTGTCAAAGCTTGTTGTCCATCATTGTTTTAATCGAATTCACTTCATCAATGGTATGTATTTGTTGCCCTGCTTTTGACTGTTGAATGTGAATAATTCTTTGGCATCTTGAGTTTGCTTGGAGTCTGGATTTCTATGTGTTTGGCATTGAGTCTCTTGAGGCTAGGGTTATTTGATTTTGCTAGATTGATGACCCCAAGTGAGTTTGTGAGCCTGCTTTTAGTTTCATTATGAAATTTCTTGCTTGTGTTGGCCATGAAAGATCTTTTTGACCAAGCATACTCTATGGACGACTGGGCATACTCGACTGTCCCTGTAGGTACACCTTGCTACTCTCTGAACTACCTCAGGACACGCTATGGTAAATACATCTCAATGATCAATGAAGTCTACACCGTCCTGCCAATCAAATATTTGTACTACCTGCATAGACTCAAGTGGTCTACCTCATCATCTCATTGTCCGCAGTCTCGATACGGCCTCCAGATAAAGGACACCATCGTGTCAATCCGATGCCGCCACCAACCTGTCTCACCCATCTGGGTCTGCAGTAAGGCACCTGCATAGTAATAAGCATAGGGCATATCGTCGGCCAACTGTGGTCTGTCAATCATTGGACAAAATATGGATATGTGCTCCCAGGCCCATATCATCATCAACGTAGTCCGACACGAGATACTCTCTCCTCTCCTATAGGCAATATCATGTAGTTGATGGTAGAGTGTCCCTAGTAAGCAAGGACCCCAAGCATAAATGGTCCTGTCTCGTCTCATGCCAACCAGGACATCTCCCTAGCCAATAGGAAATCCGTATCCTCGACGATCGAGAATCAAGATCCCCCCAATCAAAGTCGCAAGGAATGCATCAAAGCGACTATAGTGATCCGCCATGAACTCCCATCTGATCTCATAACCCTGGATGCCTAGTCCTGCACCCTGATCTCGGTAGTACACTCAGAAGGTTTGCTCGCTATGATGAGGGTCATAGACAATCCACTCCCCTCAGATCGGCACTCGCAGAATCTGGTAGACGTCCTCCAGAGTAATGGTAGCCTCAACTATCGGCAGGTGGAACGAACAAGTCTCCGAATGCCAATGCTCACATAGCACAGTTAGTAATCCCTTGTTCGCCCGAATGGCGGGCATGTAGGCAACGTAGAACAACCCTAGTTGTATTAATCGGCACTGTTCCCGTGGGCTCAACTGGTTGGCAAACTGAAATGTGGTCGGTCTGCTCTCTCGCGTGTAGATAGGGGCAAGCTGCCTCTGCAAAAAGGCAAACAATATATCAGTACTTTCTAGACAACTATCAACATCATCAAAAGTATTAACGGTTTCACAAGTATCACAATTAGTCTCAGTAAAAAAAAATCAAATGCGTTGCGTTATAGCAGTTGCATCGCAAATATTCGAATGCGTCTCTAAAATCCTCAAATGCGTCGCAACATGATAGTTGCATCACTCGGTTACCCAAATGCGTCGCATTATGGCAATTGCGTCACGAATTTTGGCAATTGCGACACAAGATGGCGAATGCATCGCTAAAATGTGCAATTGCGTGATTTCAAAATTATATATGTATTCGTGGCTAGGCTTAATGCATCATGCTTTTATCAAATGTCGCAACGCCACCTAATTCCTATGATTAACTAGTCGCTCATGTCATGGATACATCATATGCGCTTCTAACGGGCCAAGCAGACAATCTCAGCTTTTACTAAAATTTCGGTAATTTCATGGTGCTTTGTTGCTCTGCTCCTGTAAACTTTTAAAATTGGCACAATACAACAAAAATTATGCAGGGACAAGGGTACATATCACTGGCTCTGAGCCCTCTAGCCATCTGAATGTCTGTATGATCTAGTTGCGATGCTATCACTAGAATCACCATCCTCATCGTGCTCCTTTTTGCTCTGGGCTCTCGAAATGACATTTCTCAAATGAGGTTATTACTGGAGACTCATTTGACCAACTTTGACTTCCTCGTTAGCTGCTTTAAACATTTTAGAATTCAAAACTGATTGCGCCATTATTTTTCTGGTCATCAAATTGATTTATCGGGACCCTTTACAAATTTTTTCTATCACCGACCCAAAATTTGGAAAAATTTCCGAGGGGCAATGATACTCCGTACCTTTACTAGGGCATGGCTTTGACTTGTTTTTTTTGTCACAATGCGACAAGCAACATTATGTCAAAGAGGGGCAAAATTTAGACACCTAAAATTGACCTAGGCCTGCAAGCTTCATTTTTAACAAATCCTAGCATAATTGTGACATTTAATTATGTCTTTGGTCCACATTCGACTATTGATTAAAAATTAATAATTATTTAATTAATTCATGTCCTTTCTTCTTCATGATTTATTAAATAAATAAATTCTATTTATTTATTAAATATTACATTGTCTGTCTTCTAATTAAAATAAATTTCTTAATTTATATAATTTCCTTCTATTCAATTTTATTCCTTATTGATTATTAAATAAATAAGTTTCTATTATTTATTTAATATGTCACTATTATATCATAATTAAATTCTTGAATTAATTAATCCGGAATCCTTGTTATTAGTCTTATTTTTTCTGGGCCGAATAGTTTAATTATTTAATTGCCAAATTGGATATTTTCTGTTTAAATAAATTAAAATATTTAAAAATGTCATCTCTTCTTAACTACATGCTCATTTTGGTAAATAATTCGAAAACTGATTATTTACTATTTCTCAAAATTCACATTTAGAATTAATTTAATTCCAAATCGGTAACTTTCTGCCAAGAGTCAAGTAATCGAGTAGGTTCTCGACCCTTCCAAAATTGATCTTCAGTCTGGTCTTTATCTTATTCATTTTCAAATATCTTTAGTTTCGAAAATGTTTCTTCATTTATTCTCCACCGTCGATCCAATTATTTGAGATATTATCTTGACCGTTCAATTAATGAATTTTCCCTAACCCTAATTAGGGATTCTCAGATTTAATCTGGACCTTTCATTTTAGGTTTTGGTGAGAATGTAATCTCACCCATCCATTCAAAATGGCATTTTCTATAGAATGCCATTTTCATCTCACTTTTCGATTACACACACACAAGTAGACATATTATAGGCGGATTGCATATTTACTCATTGGCACACTTAGATTTCTATAGCAATTGAGGCATTTATTGTCTTTATTTGATCAAATCTTAGCATGTTTAGGCATTGTTAATCATAGTCATCTAGGCATAGGAATTTGGACATTTATGCAAATCCTTCAAAGCTTGGTGTAGGACATAGGCATCTATTTACAGATTGCTTGCACGACGAATCTGAGGGCAAAGTATCATCCAGCAAGCAAGAAGGTACTATGGAGGTAATCATGGAAGTTTTGAGAAATAGGTATAATTGTTTTATTACTTAATTTCCTTTGTACTCTATAGGTCTTTGGGTTTCTATTGTCTTCATTGATTTATTGCTAACACTCCTAATCTAAACCTAAGAGAAATCCTAAGTTACAGACACCACACATAGCTTATTAGAGCCTTTTCAAAATTACTCAATATGACACATCTTCAAAGAATCCAACAAGGTTGTGAATCTAGTGACCAACTATGGGCGTGAGCAATCGAAGGACATGATTATGAGCAACCAAATGCTTGTTAAACTATTTCCAATTTATTTATTAGGCATTTAGAAACAATATTTTGATATAGTAAACCTTTTTTGTAATAGGTACTTGCCTAGGATTTTGAAGGCATGTTGTGATTAACCACCATATTCATTAATACTATTACTAGCAGTCGCATGCACAAGCATGCAACGATCAACCAATAGGGTGCATCGCATATGGCTATTGATGGAGTAGGAAGCGGGGGAGTTTTTTTTATTGGGTGCAATTAGAGGTGTAAATAGGCAATATGAAACAATGTGAAGCTAGTTCATATTAGAAGGCGGATCTTATGAACTTGAACTCTATGTACAATTTAAAGTTATAAATGAAATAATTTTCACACAAAGATTAATGTGTTTTGGAATGAAAATTTATCAGTTGGAAATTGGCTATCAGTTTCTAGAATAAAATTATATGTCATGTTGAACGAATGGTTTTAAATTCATTAAAGGGTTTTACTTTTTTAAAGACTTATTAGTCATGTATTTTATTGCTAAGATCAAATTAAAATGTATGCTTTTGAAAAAGTGATTCCATTAGTATAGTTATGTCTTTTATTAGTAAGATTGAAGGAAAAAGATTTCTTTTAAAAAGTTATTTTTTAATTTTTTTTTATTAGTTATAATGGTCATCACAAATGAGTTTTCCAAAAAGGAAAGATGTTATAAGTAGTATGTACTACATAATTATGCGAATGCGATGAAACAATATACATACTTTGTATTGTTATTTTAATTCAATTAGAAGGCACCGATTGCTTTCGGGGAACATGAGAAAGATGTTACTAAATTTATACAACGATCTGTGTACACATGTATATATGTAACAACATATATTGTGGAGATTCATCATAGTTTTGCATTTTTAAAGACTTATTAGTCATGTGTTTTATTGCTAAGATTGAATTAACAAGTATACATTTGAAAGAGTGATTCCATTAGTATAGTTACATCTTTTATTAGTAAGATTGAATAAAAAAGTATTCTTTTAAATTTTTTTAAATTTTTTTTATTAGTTATAATGGTCATCGCAAATGAGTTTTCCAAAAAGGAAAGATGTTATAAGTACTATCTACTCCATAATTTTGTGAATGCGATGAAACAATACACATACTTTGTATTGTTATTTTAAATGAAGTAGAAGGTACACATTGTTTTTAGGGAACATAAGAAAGATGTTACTAAATTTATACAATGATCTATCTACACATGTATATATATGTAACAAATATTGTGGAGATTCATCATACATTATTATTTTACTTGAATTAGAAGGTACACCTTGTTTTGAGGCAACATGAGAAACATGATACTAAATCTATACAAGAATTTGTACACATGCATGTATGTAACAATAAATATATGATGTAGTGACCCTCCAGTTTTGATACTTTGTTTTAGTTTGATTTAGATTGATTGATAGATGCTTTAGTTGATTATGATACTATGTTGTTTTTTACACTATGTGGATGATACATTGACATCCTGATTATCTTGTTGTGTTTGTGTGATCATACTCTGATAGACACGTACATGATATGGTTTATTTGTTTATAAGTTTTATGAGGTTATCATGGTGAAATGATTGTTTATGATTTATGTTGCTTATCAGTTTTGGTGAAGAAGACAGTGTAGCATTACACATTCGTGAGTACCCTGCTATAAAACAATTCTTCTTCACGGTGTGTTTTCTTATATAAGTATATATGTTAACAGTGATGTTTCCTATAGATACAGGTACCGGGTATCAGCTACACCGACTTGTTAGGTCTGAGCGTACTCTAATTCAATAAAATTATGTTGATCCAGAGGTATTGACAGGTCCTTAATGAACCATCATTCTTTATTGAACGAGTACCTATTTGTTACCCTTCCATGTTGTCAAGTTCGTTTCGGCTTTGTCGTATTTGTCTGTATGGTTTAGTTTAGGAATTCATTATTGTAGTTAAATGAGTAATTGTTTTTAATATTAGTTTAAATGTTTATATTTATAATTATCATTTAATTTATTAATTTAAATTAAATGAGTTATTTATTTAAAAAGTGAAAGTTAATTTTTGCAAAAGTATTTAATTAGATATATATTGTTGATTTACTTGTGCAAATGAGATTTATTTGGAAAATAGATATTTAAAGAGAAGATATTTTCAACATGTTATGAATCTTTGATTTGAAGTTGAAAATCTAATTTGATATTAAAGAGGGTAAGTTCAACTGAGTGATTAATTTTGGAATGCATAATGGTCTATCAATTAAGTTTCATGATTGTGAGTTAATAGAAATGTATTAAAAGCTTTAGGGGTTGCAATTTTTTTATTCATGGGAAGAATCTGGAAGAACTTTCACGGCATCACTTTTAAGATTATTTTGCATAACAATTACTATGGGAAAATAAATTATTTTAGAAAATGTTTGCAAGCATAACATTGAAGCTGGATTGATTTGAATTTCTTCATAAAAGTTTGGTGAATTCATATCGGGATTGACAAAAGTTTCATAGATTCATTTACAGCCACTTATTGAGCTTTAAACAGGTTTTCTTCTTGGTTTTAAATTCTTGTGTTTAATTCTGAAAACATAATGTTGAACTTTGTTGTTTTATAAATAAATTGTTCTGTTGAACCTTCACAAACAACAAAGAAACAAGTTATAAGAGTATTTGAAATTTAAGGAAGAAAGAAATTAAAAAAATGAAATCTATAAATGTTTAAATTCAAATTTGATTTTTTTCTTAAGAATGGTTGTAAAGAGAGTTTGAAAATATTTATTTGGAAACACAATTCCAATTTGATACTTTGTAATATGAAAGATTTATTTCTCTATTATTTAAAAAAATAAAAAAATCTGTCTCTTCCATTTGATTCTTTAATAGTAATCATCTTATTTCTAGATTTGATTTGTTTATATCTGTGTATGTTTTGTAATATACAATCAGATATAAATTTGGTGATATTAAATTTAATATTCTCTCCTACGTATTAAATTTTTACCTGTGCATGTCACATATTATTTATTTTGTAGGTTAGACATTTGGAGTGTATATCTGATCTGGTAAAGATCTCCTTATACTGCATAACTATAGTTTCTTTTTACAATAGTGCTCTCCATGGTGTATTGGTTTGATGGTTTCTATATGTGTTATTGGCATTTACTTTAGTTGAGATTGTAAGGAGTTATAATTCTTGTTTTTTTTGTTGAGCATTCCTTAATTAAAGATAGCGGCCCTCTAGTTTGTTATAGAAAGCTAGGAAACTCGATTTTCTTTTGAAAAGAATATAATTCATTTGTTGTAATCTTAAGCATTTCATTTTGTCATTTGAAGCTTCAAGTCTGTATTGACTTAGCCACCTTCCACTTTGCAACTTTACCAAGATTATTCAAAACGATGTATTTGAGTCGTCCCCTCCTTAAACTATACGGTTTACACTATTAATATTTTCTTTTCTTTTTTTGTCACTTCTTGTGTATGCGCGCAATTTGCTTGATTAAGGAGATTGTCATCTTTACTTTGTCTCTTTTTCCTGTTCAACAATCTCCTATAGATTGCATCAGAGAACTAACTTATTTACTTAAATATGGCTGAAATACTCCCTTAGTCACTTCTACAAATGGATTATTCGAATTAGTAAAGAGTAGTTGATTCTGTTTATAAACTAGAAAAACTCCATAGAAGAAGTCGATGTTGTTTATGTTATAGTTGATAAAAATCCTATAGATTATTCCACTTTATATTTACTTTTGAAGGTTTTTATTATACTTTTGCAATAAAAGCTTACTAAGCTGAAAGTTTGTAAACAATTATTGCTTGTATGTTTCATTGAGGAATTTGTGCAAAAATTCTTTATTAAATTCATTTGACATGAAGTTTTCCTGTGCATGTGTGGCTGCAGACTAATAGATCTATTTCTTTTACCTTGTCTTGGATTTAAATATTGTATTTGTAAAGCCCTAGCTTCTAACTATGTCTTATGGTGTTTGCATGGCGTTTTGTTTACTTCTCATAGTTATGATATTTATTTGAATCTATCACTCTTATCCTTAGTTCGTACTCTCCTTTGCTTGAAATATTAGTGGCAGTTTCCTCATTATAAAATCATGTTTACATAACTATCAATTGGTAGATATATATAAGGCTCATGTATTGGTTAAATGTGAGTCTATGAATAAGAAAATAAGAGATAGATAGGACTTTAAATTTATGATTTGTAATTTGATAACTTCTATTTAAAAAAAAAATGAATATTACAAAAGACTCTTAGTTCGCCATTATATATATATTTATGTAAATGGTGAATTGTATTGCTTTTAAATGATTGACTTATAGATGTAAAGGATTTATATCATCCTTACTCTATAATATTAAGAAATGCATTTTCTTTGAAATTATAAGAGATAATAATATCAATAAAAATTTTATTATGCATTTTTAATTCATGAAGATTGGAAAATTGTAATTATTGGGTATGTATATATAATGTTATTGATTTTTATTTTCATTTCTTCCAAGACATGGGAAGTGAAAATCGTATTGTTAATTTTATTACGCTTTAATTATGTTGCTCAATTACAAAGGTATTTACTTGGGGGTATAGATTTACACATTTTGTTATTGATTAAAGAGGCATTTTGGAGATTATGGTCTGTCTCTAGTTAAAGATGTTAACATTTGTGGTTTTTAATCTTTGTGCTTGGTAGCTACTCCTTATCTTTTTATGTTGAGTCATGTTATAGAAAGAGTGGCTTACGGTAGGGGCCGAAACCCTAAATGGTTGTTAGGGTAACCTATTGTAGGTTTTGGAATCCAGTGGAAACATAGCTAATGTACTAGGAGTTGGGTAGAATCAAACATTAACTCAGATAAAAGTATGCCTCACCTACTTTCTTAATGCTTGTTTAGATTGAGGAAAGGCTAAGAAGGCCTGGAATGGCTAGTCATCTATCTTGTCCTCTTGAAAGATAGAATGACTCCACACTAGTTTGCTTAGGGGTCAGGAATCGGTAGAGACTGCCAGGGTAACTCTTGGAGAGGGCCGATAGTCTAGGAAGATTCACTAGCGTAACCTATCCTGACAATGTGATGACATTCTTTGTCTATTACATGGTTGTGATCCTTGTGTTGAGTTATCTTTAGTTGTATTTTTCTGTGGGAGTTTGTTCATTATTTTTTCATATCGTTATGTCGTGATGTGTATGTAAGCCACGTAAATGTAATATTTTGTCTTCTTGTTTGTGGATCTGTCATTATCTCGTAGCACAGAGGGAGTGGACCTTTGGGTTCCACGTGGTTGGGAGGAAACCGTGCTATACCTTCATTGGATATTTATGTAGTTGATGCTATACTTACAGTTGGTTCGAATTACTTCATTGTTCGTGACAGTGGAAGAAAAATGTGTTCATGGATATGGAAGTTAGATATGATGTGATCATTATCCTCTTTGTATTTTTACTTCTTGTATATGAGCATACTCATTGGATCATCATTATGATGTATTGAGATTTATTGGAATCTCACATGATGTAATCTGAACTTATGGTTATTCGATTGTATAAAGTTTTGAAAACTGGATCATTCGTGGCTTTAAATTTGTACTTATATTTATAATATAATGTGTTGAATTTATTTATAATGTTTATGTAACGTCATCTTGGAATCCTTAAGGCAGTTATGTAATTAAATCTTCTTTTAAAAAAATAATTTGTTTGGTTAGTTTGTTCTTTACACTTTGTTTTAATGGAAACCAAGGCGGGGCATTACAGATTGGTATCAGAGCCAAGTTCTAACACTGGGTGCTTTGGTATTATGAGCCCATTAGGTTCTCTTGGATGTTAGATTTGGTTGATGTGTTTTTTTTGTTGATTTGTTTGTCTTATAACTAGACTTGTCTTTGAATTTGTGTAGGATCATGCCTAGACATCGTGGTAGAGGTCGTGGTCAGGGCCGAGGTGGTGGCCGTGGGCTGAACCACTAGGTTACTCCCCCTCAGAGTGAATAGGTAGAACAAGTGGGTCCACAGTTGGAACAGGAAAACAAGGAACAAACTATGGAATAGTCAGAGGTAGAGGGAGCATAGTTACGCCCTCTACTGGAAGAGGTCCTTGCTTGACTTGAACCTAGATAGGAAATGGAACAGGAGGTGATTAGGGAACATGATAGATCTCTAAGGAGAGTTGATGATACTGTGTTGTAGGATGCCATTATTGCTGGTCATATGCAAGATTTTTTCAGGGCACACCATCCTACATTTGATGGCTCTGGTGGTGGTTTGGAAGTAGAAACTTGGTTGATTAATTTGGGATGATGCTTTGTGATGCATCCTTATGGTGGCAACACTCGAGCTCATTGCGCCATAATGCATCTTAGAGGCTTTGCCTCTACATGGTGGCGTTTAGAGGAGAAGAAGCTCCATCTAGAGATTGGAGCAGTCTCATGGAATATGTTCCTAGAGAGATTCAAAGCACATTTTCTGTCTGAGCATTGGAGGCAATGACGGGCAGATGAGTTTCATGATTTACACTAGATGGCTATGTTCGAGGAGCAGTTTGAGCGTAGGTTTTATGAGCTCAAACAATATGCAGGGATTGTGGACGATGACGTGATTTTGGTGCAACACTTCATTAGGGGCTTAAATGCCCATATTAGTAGAGGAGGAAGAGTCTTTGAGCTAAATACTATGGAGGTTGCTATGGAGAACACACATATTGTAGAGGAAAATCTCACTATGGCATTGGGTGGGTACATAGGAGTTCAGATAGGTAGTACTCCTATTTCAAGTTTTGGTCTGTGAGGTGGTCAAATATAGGAAGGTGGTTCCTCTTGAAACCAATAGGCACCCGCTAAGGGTGGACAGCAGTAGTAGCAATGTAATCCATAAAAGAATAATAATTCATAGCTTCAACAGGGTAATCGTTCACAATCTAGAAAGAATCATAATTGGTGGCACAATAAGTGCAATCGACAGGATCAACCAGCTCAGAGTGCATAGTCTATAGTGAGTAGAGGCAGCTTTCAGCAATCCAATGCACCTTCAGGTGGAAAAGGGTTTGGCAGAGGTACTGGTTGTTTCTCATGTGGTTAGTAGGGTCACATTGCTAGGCAGTTTCCTATGCAAAGTACTTTAGGATTTGGACAGCGACCGATAGCTTCAGAGCTGACAATTGGGGATGTAGGCCATTCACATATAATTTTTGGAATGATAAATAACTACAAAGAAGATCATCAGAACTGTGGTTGAGTCATCAGGTCAGTTACAGGGTACCAATGTTACTATTCTTTTTTATTCTGGAGCTACTGATTCATTTATTTCATCTAACGTTGTTGAGCGATGTGGACTTGTGGCAGTAAAGCAAGGCAATAGGTGGTAGGTAGAATTTTCTTCTAGGGAAAAGGTAGCAGTAGAATCCCTCATTCGCAATTGTGAACTAAGGATTGGACCATTATCTACCTCAGTAGATCTTCGAGTCACACCTCTAGGTTCGTATGACATTATTTTGGGAATGGATTGGTTAGAATCTCATCATGCAATGATTGATTGTCGGCAGAAGACAGTATGTTGTATTGATGATGTTGGTACAGAGGTTGAAATCTTTGGTGTTCAAAGACCCATCTCTTTGCGGATAATTTCTGCTATGTAGTTGAAGAGATTCCTTTGTCAGGGATGTTTGTTATTTGTGACAACAGTTAATGACTTGGATTTAGGGGAGAGTCAAGAGATATCACTTGATGATCACCCTATTTTTAGGTAATTCTCTGATGTTTTTCCTAGTGATATTCCTGGTATGCCACCAATTTAAGAGTTGACCTAGTTCCTGGAGCTGAGCCCATATCTCAAGCCCCTTATAGAATGACTACAAAATAACTGGAAGAGCTTCATATTCAGTTGGAGGAACTCTTGGCAAAGGGTTTTGTTTGTGTGAGTGTTTCCCCTTGGGGAGCACCTATCATCTTCGTGAAGAAGGATGAATCTTTCAGATTGTGCATTGATTATCATTAGTTGAATAAAGTGATGATTAAGAATCGATATCCTTTACCCATAATCGATGATCTTTTTTATCAGATCAAGGTAGAAAATGTGTTCTCTAAGATTGATTTGAAATCAGGTTACCATCAATTGTGCATTGTAGAAGCTGATATTCATAAAACATCATTATGAACTCGATACGGGCACTACGAGTTCAGTGTAGTACCGTTTGGGTTAACGAATGCACAATCAGTTTTCATGAGTTTGATGAACGGTGTATTTCACACCTATCTTGATCATTTTGTTCTCATGTTTCTTGATGATATTTTGATCTATTCAAGAAATATGAAGGAGCACGAAGAGCATTTGAGATAGGTACTGTAGTTCTTGAGGGAGAATCAATTGTATGCAAACTTGAAGAAATGTGAATTCTTCTAAACTAAGCTGAAATACCTTGGTCATGTGATTTCTAGAAAGGGTATAGTTGTGGATCCTGCAAAGATTCAAGCTATTATTAATTGGCTCATGCCTACTAATGTTGATGAGGTTCATAGTTTTATGGGTCTTGTTGGATACTACAGACAGTTTTTTCAGGGGTTTTCTAGGATTGGACACCCCATTACTTCTCTTCAGAGGAAAGGGAATAAATTTTATATGGACAGATCAATGTCAGTTGGCTTTTAAAATTATTAAGGATAAGTTGACTAGTGCACCTATCTTAGCCATACCTGATCCTACTAAGGATCTTGTTGTTTGTACTGATGCTTCTTTGGAGGGTTTAGGAGTTGTACTGATGTAGAGTGGACGTGTGATCAATTTCGAGTCTCTCAAACTCAAGGATCATGAACAAAATTATCCTACTCATGATTTAGAGCTTGCTGCAGCTGTTCATACTCTAGTTCACTAGAGAAATTTCTTGTTGGGGCACCATTTTGAACTTCATTATGATCACTGTAGTCTGCAATATATATTCACACAGCCTAATTTGAATGCTAGGTAGAGATGGTGGATGGAGTTCTTATGTGAATATGATTTTGAGGTGAGATATGTTCAGGGAAAGGAGAATGTTGTTGCCGACGCTCTTAGTCAACAAAGGCATGAGATTTCTACTATGACACTTGGTGTTGAGTTGAGGAGTCAAATTTTAGCAATACTTCCTTCTAATAGATTATATCTGGAAGTGAAGATGGTGATTGAATTAGGTAGAGCCTTGGAGGGAAGATTTTCAGGATATACTCTTGAGTTAGATGGCTTGTTACGACATCTAGGTCGTATCTATGTACCACCTACAGAGGATCTTTGCACTCTGATTTTGTTAGAGGCACATTGAGCACCATACTCAACTCATCCTGGTGTTAAGAAGATGCATGTGGATCTTTGACAGTTGTACTTTTAGCCTCGTATGAAGCATGATATTGCTAATTTGGTTTCGAGATGTCTTGAGTGCCAGAGAGTTAAGGTTGAGCATCAACATCCTGCTGGTTTACTACAACCACATCTCATTCTTGTATGGAAATGGGATATTATATCAGTTGATTTTATTGTTGGATTACCTATGTCATCACGTCGACATGATGCCATCATGGTTACTCTTGACAGATTGACAAAGGTAGCTCATTTTTCTCCAGTTTGATCATCCTACAATGCTTCCTTTGTGGCCATAATGTTCATGGAGGATATTGTTCAGTTGCATGGGATTCCTCATAGAATCATTTCAGATAGGGATCCTGTATTTACATCAGCCTTATGGACATTATTACAGCATGCATTAGGTACACAGTTGAACTTTAGTTTAGCCTATCATCCTGAGACTGATGGTCAGATAGAGAGAGTTAATCAGATTCTCAAAGATATACTTAGAATGTATGTGATGGATCGACAATCACATTGGGAGGATTATTTATACTTAGTATAATTTTCCTATAATAATGGGTATCAAAGTTCCATAGGCATGCCTCCTTTAAAGGCACTATATGGGTGTCCTTGTCGTACACCATTAAGTTGGGATTGACTTGAGGAAAGAATTCTACTCAGTCCTGAGATGCTTCATGATATGGAGCAACAAGTTGATCGCATCAGAGAGCATTTGGTAGTATGCTTATAGAGTGGATCGAAAATTTTCAGTTGGGGACAGGGTTTTTCTTCAAGTGCAACCGTGTAAGAGTCCAATCCGTGTACTTTTCTTTTCATCATCATTTTGGCTTCCTGAAGGTCTTCCACTGCCCCTTCCACTTTGACCTCCTCATCCTTTTTGCTTGCCATCAAATCTTTTGTTCAGCTTCTCTTCCACCTTTGATTACATCCTCAATGGTGGTCATTCGACTAGGCTTAACTCCTCTGAATGCTCGGTAAACCATTAAGATATCAGGCTACCTTCTCCTTATTGGCCTCTGTGTGGCTCGTTGATGATTATCTTATGAAAATATTTAGTATATTCTTTCTAGATCAACCCTTGAATTTCTTCCAGATCTAACTGTGTCCCTGGTATGAATGCTTCTTAGTTTCTCTACCATGCGATCCCATCTGGTGATATTTCCTTTTCCTCTTCGATTTCTTTCCAATTGGACCTCTTTCACCAAATATTGGCATGGCCCTTGACTTCATTTTTGAAAATTGATCGGGTCCTCTGACCCTCATACTCAAAATATTTATCGTTGATCCAGTCAATCAACTCTTTCGGGTTTAGACTTGGGGACTTCTACTCGGGTCTTTTCGATCTTGAATTGGCCCTTATTAGCGCATTTGTCTGATCAATTGCTTCTTCTTCCTCTTCTACATTTGAACCTTCTTCCTCTCCTTCATTCTCACTTCCTCGTCAGGTTTAACCCTCTTCTCATTGCTCTTGTAACATCAATCTATCTGGAGGGTTTCCCATCTCTTCCACCAACATTTTTCCATCCACCACCTCGGCACCACCATGCCTACTAGGCATCCTCTTGGAGGCATCTTTCTTGACCTGGAGACAACCGGTCACAAGTAATACGATCGGTGATCGTCCACATGCTCAAATCTGGCTCTGATACCACTGAGGGGCCTACAGAGACTTAGAAAATAACCCACAAACAAGAAAATAATTTTATTATTTAGAAAATGGAGCTTCTTACATGCAAAGGATCTCAAATCCTCAAGTTCTACAACACATGCAAGTTACAGAAAGCTACAAAATCACCCTTTCGCAATATGCGAGCTTGTCCCCAAAAAGTTACCCAAAAATTAGAAACCCGCCCATAAATAGAGCTCCTCATTATTTTGGAGCCAAAACAATATTCAAATTTGGGTTTAGGTGGTTTGGCACGAAAAATTACAACTTGAAGTTCAAATTTCAAAAGAACATTTGCAATTGTATCTTCTAGAAAGTGTGCCAACTTCTCGGGGCTATAACTTTTGATCCGGGACTCCAATTCGTGAACCGTTTGAACCGTTGGAAAGGTCTCGAAGTCAATAACATGCTCAAAATTGGCTACAATGATTTTGGCAAGTTTTGGGGCCATTCTAGGAACTCTAAGTGCCTCAAATCTAACTTAGAAGATTTTCAGGTGCAAATCTAGGAAACTAAAACTGCAATATCTTTCAACCCAAAAATAGAAAATAAAAACCGTAAATTGAAATTTTCATTATGATGAAAAGGGTATCCAAAAATGTAAAAATATCTAAAAACTGAGAAACTTGAAATTTAACTATTTTTGGGTGATGCAAGATTGCCCTTACACCACTGGATGCTCCTGCATCACATATGGATAAATATTTATAGACCTTTAGGACACTAATTGATCTTCCTGCATAAGTATTCATGATAATCCTTCTCCTAAAACATTTTTGTGACAACAAAATAAACTTTAAGATCTATAATTCCTACAATCAAAGATGAGATCATTTTTTCTTTTAAAATTTTGAAGGCTTTGTCACATTTATCAATCCACTCAAATTTTCACCCTTTTCTTTAGACCTATTCAATGGGATTGGAAAATTTTGAATTTTTTAATACAAAATTCTTATAGTACCCTAATAGTCCTATAAATATACTAAATATACCATTGATTATGCTCATGAAATAAATTGAGGCATTTATTAGACCAAAAGGTGGCATTATAAATTCATATTGACCAAACCTACTTTAGAAAGATATTTTTAGAATATATCCTTTTATTCTTATTTGATGGTATCTTATTCTCATATCAATCTTTGAAACTAATATAACTTTTCTTGTTTGATCACAAAGATCTTATATGTGATATAAAGGGTACTTATTCTTAACAATGGCCTGATTTGATATTATATAATAAATATAGAGCCATTAGGTGTCATCCTTCTCTTTAAGAAAGACCACAGGTTATCCTTATGGTGATGCACTTGGCCTAATTAACTCTTAGTTCAAGAGGAGATACCATAGTTGAGAATTTAACTCCATTTCTAAGGTAGTCATTCTTTATGTAGCTTTGGAATGAGGTTTTGATCCTAGAATTATTTCTATGTAGAAATAAAATTCCCTTATCGAAGATGTAGTGTAGAAAAATGTATCCCTTTACATTTGCATACTTGTTTGGACCCTCCCTACTAAAATTTGGCTTCTTTATGCCTTATTTGGCCATATTTTGCATCCAAAAGCCTTAATTAATGCATCTTTTTGGGGATAATCCTAAAATATATCAAATGACCAATAAGAATTTAATGATTTTGGATTGTATGGCCAAGATTTAGTGATCTAGGACTCATATGCCACTTTGGGAATATGGGTCCCACCTAGGTTTCGGGGCCTGGATCTAGATTTCACATTAAACTAAGAATTTCTTGAAGAATGTGTCCCAAGCTTAGCCTAATGGGACTCATACGCCCCAACTAACATATGAGTCCCAATTAGCTTAGACGTAATTTGAATTCAAATTCTTGGCAATATTTTATTCTCCTAGATCTGATGTTGGCTTGTATTGTTGTAATTTTGAGAAATTTGGCATAAACAAGAATAAATACAAGGTCTTTTCACATATTTTCTCCTAGAAATTCAAGTGATCCTACGAGAATTCAAGTGAGATCATTATAGAGCATTCAAGAGTGATTATCAAGCATTTTGGATCATCATTCAAGTATCAAGCATCATATCAAAGTCATCATGCATCATGTTTGTTTTTGAGCTAGCATTTGTGATGTAGGGTTTTATGATTCAATCCAACATTCAAATCAAGATCCATATCATTCAAGCAAGATTCAAGATCTACATTAGTGCTGTGAGACGAGGAAATATCAGGGTGGTTCAATTACACATAATCCATGATGAATTGAAGCATAATTTAGCCACTAAACCTCAATCTACCAAACAAGATCATTCAAATAGAAAAGTTAAACTAAGCATTTAATTGAAAATGAAAGTTACAAACAACACAAAATAAGTTAAATTTCTACTCTAACCTATTTAAAACTTATCTTTTTTTGGAATTGGTGTCGTATTGATGTGGAACAATGACCTTTTCCCAATCCTATGATTAGTGATCCTATTTCAATTGATTCTATGGAAGAGAATTTGATGAAACCATTGTGATAAATGGATGAAAACCTGAGTTATGCTAAATTGAACATGATGCAAGCTAAATTAACATGATTATATGCTTAAAATGATCTAATTATGTAATTTCTAAGCTAAAAAATGAAAACCCTAATTTATAAACAAACTAAGATGGATGCATGGAAGCCATTAATGGATGCTCTAAGCTATTATGCAATTAGAAATAAACCTTAAACAAGCTAAAATTAAGTAAATTGAGAGTGTGAACTCGTGCAAGTGAATTCAACAACATGAGTTTACAATTGAAAGATGGATCCATTTGTCTCCAAATAGTGACCTATTTATAGGAGAGAAAATAAAAAATACAGGGTTGAGATTAGGTATGTGCAGGATCATGATGGGCCAAAAAGTGGCAATATGATGGGTATGTGGCTAATGACTATTTTTTTACCCAAAATTGATGAAACGAAAAGGGTTTTAAAAGGATATTCTCAGATTTCCACCAATATAAATTATGCTTTACCTTGAATTTAATAAGTAATTGTTATTCATTTTCTATTCAAATTACGAATAAAGTCATAATTGATAGGCTGATTGAAAAACACTATAGCTTTCCAACGGTATCAATTTTTTTGAATATAAAACATGCATCACATTCTATGATTTGAATAATATAGGATTAAAAAAATAAAAATTGAATTTCATGAAGTTTTGACCAAGTTAAGGTGGTCAGACATACGAGTTTTTATATTTTTTAAAAATTTGTAATAAAAAATTCATAATTAATTATTTACTTGAAAAAAATTACAAAAATATGCATCACATCGGGGCATGAGTCCTCTACTTATATCTAAAATCTTATAAAAACATATTATCATTTTATTGTGGTTAGGGTGGTCAGACAGACACCTACTTCTTATTTTTTCCCTGAAATTTAAGTACCAATGCATTGAAATTTCAAATTTTCACCAAGTAGATTTAAAAAAATAAAAATGAATCTAGTAGTGTAGAAACTACATTCAATTTGATACAAATTCTATTCTTACATATTTTTGAAATAATATAGATAACTTATTCAAATTTTTATGTCAAGTTGCCTAACTCTGATTTTTTTGAATTTTTGGCCACTTAAGGGTCTATTTTTTCCATGATGATCCTGCACATACCTGATTGAAAAGATTAATCAGTAGTTAAGGATGGAGGAAAAAAAGAGACATGGATCATAGATTCTCATCAATGGACGAGAATGCATGATGGGATTTAATCAAGGGTTTGCAATTGCTTCAAACAAACAAAATTTGGAAATTGACACAGAGGTCAAAGGTGACTTGTTCAAAAGGTTAAACGTTAAAACTTGCATAAAAAGCTAAGTCAAAATATCCCATTTTCAAATGAAGGAATAAGAATAGTCTTTTGGAATATTCCCATTGGTGAGGATAAAACGAATTTTGCAAATTAAAAGAAATTCTTAATTGGGCAAAAAGGGGATAAGGAATACTCCATGGGAATATTCTTGTTGATTAGAGTAAAGTTAATTTAATTGCTAATTAAACAAGGTTTAATCATACAATTAGGAGATTTGAAGAACTAAAGTGACATTTTTTAATTAATTTAATAAATGGGGAGGGGGCGATGAAACGATATCTAATTAAATAAGTTAGGGTTATTCAATCAAATAAGATGAATTAGGGAATTAAATTAAATATTTTCATTTATTTAATTTAATAGGATGTGTGGACATGGAAAAAGTATCCCTTTTTTCTTGCTTGATTTTGGAATAATTGGTGATAAATTATACTTAATTATTCCTTGATTTGGTGTTGTGAGGTGTTTTACATATCCACACTAGGTCTTGGACCCTTGCAAACTAAATAAAATGCATTTAACAATGTCTTGTAAAGGTGTTATGAAGTGTTGTAAAAGACTTTCATGCCTCTCTAGACTTAATGAACCCATTTTCCCTTAATTCAAAATTATTTAAGACACATTTATTTACATTCTCACATTAATCTAGAAGGCTTGTAAACTAAATTTGACTTTAATCTAGTGTTCTACTGTATCTTGCACATTGACATTAGATGTTGTGCCTTTCTAGGCTATGTGGACCTCATTTTGGTGTTTTAAAGTGTATTTAATCATACTTTCACATTGAATTTTTTGTCCCAATCCCTAATTGAACTTTACATCATCATTAATATGCCCCTATGACCCCATATTGTGCATCCTGAGGCATGAATTGATCAAATAACTAACTAGAACAAACTAGAAACCTGATTTTCTAATCTCCCAACCTTCCAGCTAGCAAAATGGCCCCTGTGGGACCCATTCACCACTAGGGGTGAATCAGTCCCATCCAAGTGGGACCCATTCATCCTTGATCCCAAATGAGTCCCATTTGAGCTATTTTTGGGGTTTAAGTGGGAAAAGTTGGATTTTAAGTCTTATTTTCCTCCATGTCGGCCTTAGGGATCCAATTAATAGGAAAATAAGGTGAATTTCCTATAAATACAACCTTCTAAGCCCTAATTCACAATCTCTTAACTCATTTAATAACTTATTCATCATTTTTCTTCCACTTCAAGTCAAGTAAGCTAGGGTTTCATCACTCCAAGTCATTCAAGATCACTTTTTCAAACATTCAAGCATAGAATATTCATCTTTTTCTACAAAAAATTAAGATCAAATCAAAATTGCAAGGTATTAACTCCATCTTTCATGCTTCATTACATTCTTTCTTCATTTTGGTTTAATTACCTACAAAGGGGTTTGACCAAGGCAAACCCCCATTCCCTAACATCTAACATTTCTCCTCTTATTTGTAGATTCGAGCATCTTGAAGACCTGTAAATCATTGAAGATTAAGTTGTAAAGTTCTTGAAGACATCTCCTTGTTGAATAATGAAAAATATCAACAAAAATTCACTTTCAGACCCATAAATCAGACTTTTGGAGGCACATACCTATCAAGAATTGAAGAGCAGACCGAGGGCTTCAATTCCACCTTTATATTTTTAGAAATTCAAAAGTAGACTGATTCACCATCAGTGGTGAATTGGATACCCATTTGTCTGAAACAGGCTCCAGAACAGTTTCCCATATCTGGGACTAATTTGCCCAGAATGGCGAATGAGTCCTAGTAGGGAAAATTTCTAACATCAACAACATTTTAAAATTCATTCCCAGTCCCCATCAAGTTCTCAAGTGCACACATTTAGTTTCATTAGTTTCTGTTACAGTATATAATTCATTTCTAGGTGTTTTTGCATATCACAATGTGTTTTCCAACAAGTTGCATTTCTTTAGTTTCCATTCAATAATCAATAGTTTTCATTATTTTTCTGCATTTAGACACATTTCATACATATTTTCATTAATCTTGAGTGTAGACATTGCCCATTTTGGCCCATCTCTCTCCTTTTAGGTGAAAAATCCTAGAAGTGCAAGAGAGTATTAGGGTGCCAAAATATTTGTCTCCATTTTTTTGAACCCAACTTTATAATACTTTTATTTTATGATTTGGAGTCCTTCATCATCCTAGATCTAGCTTGCAATAAATTTTCATTAGGGTTTTGCATTGGTTAATTTGCATTCTAGGGTTTCAAAACTTGCATTAGTGAAAAGCTCATTTAGCTTGCATTATTGCCTATAATTTTTGTGAATTTTTTTGAAATTTTGCATCTACATCTTAGGTCTACATCATACAACATCAAAAACATCAAAACCACTAGAAAATTTCTAAAAAATCTACAAAATTTTCTTATTGGGACTCATTCGCCACTCTGGGCGAATCAATCCCAGCCCAAATTTTTCACTATCCATTACGACATTAGAAACCTCATTTTTGTACTACCTAAGCCTCCTAGTAACATATCCTATAAGTCTGGAAAGTTTTGGGAACATTTTTTTTATGCACCTAGCTCAAAAACATCATTTTAGACTATTCATTCTTCAAATCACTTCAATTATGAACATCATTAGATCTGAAAATGTTTACATTTCTAAAATTTTGCATCACATGGCTAAAATTACTTTTCACTTTTTCTTACAAAATGTTTATATTCATCAAACTTTCCATAATTTTGGTAAAAGTTCTTTTCATTCTTTCATATACATTGTTTACATTCTTAAAAATTTCCATACATTGGATAAAAAAGTTTTGCATCCTTGCATATACATTGTTTATATTGCTGAAACATTGCATGACATGGTTACAAATTATTTTCCTTTTTATTCAAAAATGGTTAGTGTCTTACATCTCTAGACATGTTAAGAAATATTTCCTATCCCCTCCCTATGAGAGTGTTTTAGTGAAAGAGAATACAACCTTGGACATTCCTAATGATCATATTTGTTCTTCTCATAATATCTCTCCTATTGGCAAAGAAGATACTTTGGTGATAGAAGAACCAATTAATGAGAGTTTTGAGAATCGTAGTTTTTTCTCTCCTTTTACCTCTCTTAGTGGATAAGACATTCATAACCAACATAACATAACCATAGATAATCATGACACTAACATTTTCCCTTCTCCTAGTATCTCTCCTAGTTGTGAAGAAGATACTTTGTTAGAAAACACAATCCATGACAATCTTACTTGTCCCCCTTCACCTAGGAAAACACTTATTGAGCAAAAAAAACCAACCATTGATCATTCCCCTACTTGCAAAAAATTCCTTTTAGAAGAACCAACCTTTGAATGTCGAGAACATTCGGCTTGTAGTTCTCTTAAAAACTCTCCTCCTAGGGAAAATATCATGGTGTTAGAAAATGGAAACAATAATAATGTGTCTTCCTTAGATAAAAATTTGATTATCGATTCCCCTTTATTAGAGATACATCAAACCAAGACTACTGAGGTTATGAATATGCAAGTGTCCATTCAACCCCCCTTGATTAATGAACCTCATACAAGGGTATGTGCAGGATCATGATGGGCCAAAAAGTGGCAATATGATGTGTATGTGGCTGACAACCTTTTTTTTACCCAAAATTGATGGAACGAAAAGTGTTTTTAAAGGAGATTCTCAGCTTTCCACCAATATAAATTATTATTTACTTTGAATTTAATAAGTAATTATTATTCATTTTCTATTCAAATTACGACTAAAGCCCTGATTGATAGGTTGATTGAAAAAAATCTATAGCTTTCAAATGGTATCACATTTTTTGAATCCAAAAAAGTGTCACACTCTATGCTTCACATTCTATAGGATTAAAAAAAGAAAAAATGAATTTCATAAAGTTTTGACCAAGTTAAGGTGGTCAGACATACGAGTTTTTCATATTTTTTAGAAGTTGTAATAAAAAATTCATAATTAATTATTTCCTTGGAAAAAATTACAAAAATATGCATCACATAGGGACATGAGTCCTCTACTTATATATAAAATATTATAAAACAATATTATCATTTTATTGTGGTTAGGGTGGGGACATACACCTACTTATTTTTTCCTTGAAATTTAAGTACTCTGCATTGAAATTTCAAATTTTCACCAAATAGATTTATTTATTTTTTTAAAAAACCTAGTAGTTTAGAAACTATAATCAATTTGCTTCAAATTCTATTCTTACATATTTTTGAAATAATATAGATAACTTATTCAAATTTTTACCTCAAGTTGCCTAGCTTTGATTTTTCTAATTTTTTGCCACTTAAGGACCTATTTTTTCCATGATGATCCTACACATACCCACAACCCTGTGAGACATCCTAAGAACCCTCTAATACTTTATCCCCCTTCACACAAATAAAAAAAATCAAAACCAACCTAAACTCATTCTCAACCCACCATCACACAAAACTCCAACTCAACACCAACCCGAATCCACCCTTTACCCACCTCAGAATAATGTCTCACAACAACTAAGCCATTATACCATCTCTCATACATACAACACTAGAAACAATCTACAACCACAGCAACCAACCCCAACCTCCTTACCTTTTCCAAATTCTAGACTACCTCGATTAAGGGAGTATGATCCTTTTGAGCAACTTAAGAGCACTCTCGCCAAGATCTCCCTTTGGGACCTTCTTCATACTTCACCTACCTATCACACTATGCTTTAAACAGCCTTACAACAAGTTCATACCCCCTCTAATGCACAATAAAATGACATAGCATCTAAAATTCAAGGATTGAATGCTGACATTGTTTTCCACCAAAGTGAACTCCCCCCTTTGGTTGAGCAAAAACAAAATGAAGCTTTCCAAATAATATATCAATATAATACAATAGGGATAAAGTGAACTTTTGTTGACAATGGCTTCACTCTTAATGTGTGTAGTGTAAAACTCTTTGATAGGCTTCGTGTGAATAGATAAAAAATTCAACCCAATTTTCTATGTATTAAAGGCTTTGACAATGTAGCAAAATAATCGCTTGGTGTGATTAATTTTCCTATTACAGATGGAGTGGCCACATTGGATACAAAAATTCATGTTATGCCTCATGAAAGTTTTCATATAATCTCCTTTTAGTCAAACCATTGATTCATGAAATGAATGTAGTGCCTTCCACTCTTCATAACAAAATGAAATAAATATACACCAACACAATACACATCCTTGACGATGACCCCAATCCAAATAGTCATTTACACATTGAGAAAAACACTATGCATCACTTAAACACATTAACACCAACTACACAAGTGGAACCTATCCAACAAACAAACAAACAACAACATATTGAACAAGTCATGAAGCTATTAGATGATGATTACGGTTCATTACAATTCATAACACCACTCATGGATGATCCTTCAACAACATCCACCTCAACCACTTTAAACAAAAACACAACTAATTGCACAAAAACCTTTGACAAACACAACAAAGACCAACCCGATCCCAAAGAAATGCAAACACTTTATGGAAAAGTTTATGAACTTATGAAACAACTTGGATATAGTGGAAAAGGATGTGGTGCTAACAAACAAGGTATCTATGTCCCCATCGCTCCTAACACACAATAAACAATTTATGGTCTTGGTTATTGTCCTTTGATAGAAACCACCAAGACTTCAATCAACATCAACACTCTCACACAACATTCTTCTAATTCAACCTTAATTGTAAAGCATCTTGAACTGCTAGACACTAGTGTTCTTGATGGTTCTCCTTTGCAAGAAATCAAACAAACAAATACACCTTCAATTAATTTCAATGTCATCTCACAAAACACTAATGAATTGAATTCGTTAGATTTTACACCCTCCTATAAAGGAGAGCCCAAAATCTCACAATCTACACAGTATTGTGTAGGAATGAAATATTGTACATCCAAGCAAGAGGCATCTTTGTAGCAAATTACAAGGCCACCTTCTCCCATTGATCATGACGGTATCTTGTCAATACTTCTCCAAGATCACTTGATCACCCTCCCTCCTTGAACTCGAAATAAAATTTATTACAAGATGTCATGGTCATTCCACTAATGACTATAAGGCTTTGAGTCGTAAAATCCAACATCTTAAGGAGTTTGGTGTTCTTCCTTATGTGGGGGCACCTAATTCATCTAATTGATATTGATTTTCACTCTAGCTCACATCTTATCAATCCCTTCAGCTCACTCTTGTCCTACACTAAGTGGGGGCAAGGGGTTAAGTAGCATTTTCCTCATATGCCACTTGTCTTTGTCTATTTTGGCTAGTCGTTAACCTTTCATGAACATATAAAAGAAATCTTGGGATGTGGAAGGCATGCCTTAATTTGGCTCACATGTGACATACTATCCTTTTCATGGTGTAGCTTATTGGAAACATATGACTTTGCATAGGGCTTTTCGAATAAGCTCTCATTTCTTATTCTACTTTAAAGCAATTACTCACAGTCCTGATGTTCACAACCACTTTAAAGTGGGGACATACATCACCACTCATATTTCATTGTGTGATTTATTTCTTATTGCAATGCTTCCTTTTCTTGGTGGAGTCATTGGACTTGATTCCCTCCAAGAGTGTGATACTTCTTTTACACATCCTCTCTTGGAAACATTAAGCACAATGTTCCCTAAGATGATACCTTGCACAAACTAATAAAATCCCTTTGAACATTCCTTGCACTATTTTTCATTGACAATGTCTATGAGAGCCAAGCATACGAAGTATTTGCTTACCTCATAGAGCTCAAAAATCAATTTTCTTTGTGGTACCCTATTAAAGTTATCAAGAGGTGTAAATTTAGTATTGTTGAGTGGGAAATCCCATTCTAAGGCATGACTTTTCCCCATAGCCATCATGTGGGTTTCTCACCCCATAGACAACCAAAGGTTTTGTGGCCCAAAAGTGAGTATACCTTGGGCCTTCTCACCAGGTCAACAACCATGAGTTCTGTCACCCCAGAGTGAGTACACATTTCTTTTTCCAAAAAAATAGCCTATATCTGCTCCACAACATGTTGGACAAATGGTAAAAGCTTGATCCACCTTTTTATTTTTAGTTTTTTTCATTGCATGATTTCCTATCTTGTTTTGTTGCAAATCATTCACCCTTGTGCATGTCCTTTTGCACTCATGTTTGTTTGACCTAGGATCTTGTATCTTAGGGGTTTGACTACTTCCTTCATCTTTGTTATCCTAGACCATCCCCATTGGTACTATTGGACCCTTCTGGAATGTCTACTTTATTGTGAGTTTGAAGTAAGTTCATCCTCTCACTAAAGTGGTGGCTAACTATGTACATACAAAAAGTATGTCTTTTTTCTTGCTTGAATTGGGAATAATTGGTGATAAATTAGACTTAATGATGCCTTGATTTGGTGTTGTGAGCTGTTTTACACATCCACACTAGGTCTTCTTCCCTTGCAAACTAAATAAAATGTATTTAATGATGTCTTGTAAAGGTGTTGTAAAGTGTTGCAAAATAATTCCATGCCTCTCTAGGCTTAATGAACCCATTTTCCCTTAATTCAACATTATAAAACACATTTAATTGTATTCTAACATTAATCTAGAAGGCTTGCAAACTAAATTTGACTTTAATCTAGTGTTGTAATGTGTCTTACACACTCACATTGGATGTTGTGCCTTTCTAGGCTATGTGGACCTCATTTTGGTGTTGTAAAGTGTATTTAATCACACTTTCCCATTGAATTTTGTATCCAAAGCCCTAATTTTCCTTTACATCATCATTAATATGCCCCTGTGACCCCATATTGTGCATTATGAGGCATGAATTGATTAAATAATTGACTTGAACGATCTAGAAACCTGATTTTCTTATCTCTCGACTTTCCAGCTAGCAAAATGGTCCCTATGGGACCCATTCACCATTAGGGGTGAATTAGTCCCATCTAGGTGGGACCCATTCACCCTTGATGGTGAATGAGTCCCATTTGAGCCATTTTTAGGGTTTGAGTAGGAAAATTTGGATTTTAAGTTTGATTTTCCTCCATGTCAGCCTTAGGGATCTAATTAATGGGAAAATAAGGTGAATTTCCTATAACTACAACCTTCTAAGCCCTAATTAATAATCTCTTAACTCATTTCATAACTCATGCATCATTTTTCTTCTACTTCTTGTCAAGCAAGGTATGCCTTCATCACTCCAAGTCATTCAAGATCACTTTTCAGACATTCAAGGAAAAACCTTCATCTTTTGCTGAAGAAAATCAAGATCAAATCAACATGGAAAGGTATTAACTCCATTCTTTCATGCTTCATTACATTCTTTCTTCATTTTTGTTTAATTACCTACAAAGGGGTTTGACCAAGGCAAACCACCATGGCCTAACATCCAACATTTCTCCTTCTTTTCTTATGTGTTTGTATGTTTAGGCATCTTGATGACTTGGAAATCATTGGAGATCAAGTTTTAAATTTGTTGAAGAAATCTCCTTGTTGAATAAGGAAAAGTATCAATAAAAAGTCACTTTTAAACACATAAATCAAAATTTCGGAGGCAGACACGTGTTAGGAACCGAAGAGTAGACTGAGGGCTTCAATTTCCACCTTTGGATTTTTTGAAATTCAAAATTGGATTTATTTTCCATTAGTGACGAATGAGTCCCATTGCTAGGCCTGAATAGGGTTTTCTACAGTTTTGGATACCCATTTGTCTAAAACGGGCTTCAAAACAGTTTCCCAGATATGGGACTAATTCACCCAGAATGGTGAATGAGTCCTAGTATATAAAATTTTCAACATCAAGAACACTTCAGAAGTAATTCCCAATCTCCATCAAGTTCTCAGGTGCACACATTCAGTTTCATTAGTTTTTGTTCTAGTTACTACTCATTTCTAGGTGTTTTTGCATATCATAATGTGTTTTCCAACAAGTTGTATTTATTTAGCTTCCATTCAATAATCAATAGCTTTCATTAGTTTAATACATTTATGACATTGAATTTAGACACATTTCATCCATATTTGCATTAATCTTGAGTGTAGACATTGCCCATTTTAACCCATCTGTCTCCTTTTAGGTGAAAAACCCTAGAAGTGCAAGACAGTATTAGGGTGCCAAAATCTTTATCTCCATAATGAAATGTTAGCATGAAGGGGGAGTGAATTAACTTGATTTGATGAATTAGGTTAATAGATGAAAATGATGCAATTAATTAATTAGCTAGGCTAATTCAATTAATTAAGAGAGAAGAAGAAGAACTTTGAGGGGAAATAATGTTAGTAAACCTATTTCGAGTGCATGATATCATCCAAGACATTTTTTTAGTGCATACATTTTTCTCCTCTTTGAAGTTAGGTACCTTGTGCTTTAGTTCAAAGAAAAATGTTTCTTGGATCAAAATTGCTACTTAAATCAAAAAATAATTTTTCTCATTTTTTAGATGCCCCACTGCTAAAGGATAAAGCTTATTCCCTGCCCCCTCAAGAAGTTGGGTAAATTTTTTGAATTTTGGGTTGATTTCTTGATAAAGGTTAAAAGCTTCCTTGAGGGTCCATAAAGGCTTTGGGATGCAGGATTTATGCCAAAAACACAAAAAAATGATGCAAAATTAGGTTCAAATTGGCAAAACTGGTGAAAATGATGATAAACCTCAGCTTGAAGGTTAAATTAGGGTTCTAGCTTAAATAAGTCAAGAAGGGACACTTTCAATTCATTTGTGCATTCACACTTGAGAGATTCTTTCTATTTTGAGCTCTGACCCTCTAACGAAATGGCATGCAGAGAGCTTCCTAGGCATATTTCCGACCAAGTTCGAGAGTTTCAATGACTTCCAAGCACAGGACCACTGGTATGTAGCTCAAAACTTGATTTGAAATTTGACTTTTTGATGCATTTATTGTGCTTTAAATTTTAAACTTTGGTAGTGTTACTATATAGTGACGTCCAAATTGCAATCAGCATCACTGAAATGAATTATGGCGACGCTATTCATGATTTAAAATTAAGGTTTCTAATTTTAAATTGTGATGCAGACTTGTATAGTGACACCTTTTTTTATTTAGAAATTAGGGTTAGGGTTTACCAAATATTAAAACATGATGCCCCTGTGTTTGACGACACATGTTGCAATTTTCAATTTGAAATAATTTCAAGCATCGTAATTTGAAATTTAAATATAGAGATCCTATTGTAAACAATGACGCTATTGTGATTTTTGATCAATGCATATGGATGTATGGATAGATAATGTAAATGCTTGTGCAATGTATGTGTCTAATATTTGATGCAATGATTTAAAATGCTTAGAATAATAAATCTATATTATTCATCACAACTTAAATGATAATGCAGAATGTATGATGTGATATTATTATGAGATGCATGTATGTTGATGGCTTGTGGATGTAGGGTAGATGCATTTGATGATTTTTTTTGTTGATTGTGATGATACCAGGTTAGCGTGGAGAAAAGATAGAAGGAAATTAATGAATGACCATAGATTTTGATGATTGCTTCAAAAAGAACCAACAAGTCTATGATCCATCAAGACTTTATTATAGATGGTGACGAGACAATGCAAAACGAAGATGATTGCAAGATGATGAGTTGCTCACATTTCAAGATTGGCATTTTCCATCATTCCTTATTGTTTGATATAAAACATAGACATGATAAATCAAGGTATTATAACTAGGATAACATTGTATCTAGTGTAATGGACTTTGACTTGACAAATAGATAAGATAGTTCTTGTTCACACCTTGACATACAAAAACCTCATTGGAATGCAAGTTAGAAGCCTAGAATATATTGGACCAATGCATACACAATAGTCAACAACATACTCCAAGCAACCTTCTTACACACAACTAAGCAAGTGTACACCAAGATTATTTTGCAAGAGTATTCACAAGCACAGTAAATGAAACATAATAATCGATGCCCCATTCCTTTCTCTCTAAATCATTTTGATAGAAATCATCAAGAGGTCCTTGGAATGGATCATTAAGATAAATCACAAGAAAATATCAAAGACAAAAGGTCAATGTTATCTATATCTCTTGCCAATTTAATTTAGCTTAGGTGATTCCTTTAATATTGATGTCCATTGTAGGAAGGATACATCCTAGGACATGTTGATCAGGTAGTTGTTTTGATGTTGGGATGATGATGCTACGATGAGTCGTTGATATAAAATGCACTGACACATTGACCTATAATCTAGACTTTAGATTTTGACATTTAGGTTTACACTTTTTGACTTGCTATACTTTTTTTCTATTTTTTTTGCCAAAGGTTGAAGGTGACAATCGATTTGTTATGGGTGAAGGTTTATTGTAGGTGAAAGTGAGATGAGATGGATGGGTTTGGATTTTATGGAATATTTCAATGGTTTTGGTATTTTGAAAATGTTTTGAGGTTGTTTTTCATATTTTTGAAAGTTTATGTGGATGTTTTGGGCTTTTCAGTTATTTGAGCTTGTTTAGTTCTTTTGAATGTTTTCTGAATGTTTTTTTGTTTTCCACTTTAAAATTTTTTTAGGATTTTCTAAGAAATTTGGGTGTTTTTGGATTTTTAAAGATTTTACATATATTTTTGATTTTTTTGAGTTATCTGGATGTTTTGGGATTTTCAAGAGTTTTCCAACCAAGAACCTAACCTAAAGACCTATCCTAAGGGTATCGAGGGCTAATCAAAGACAAGCCTTTCCTACGTTATATACACAGAGACCATGTAGTTCAATTGACTCGGCATATTAACAAGATGAGATATGAATAGTGATGGAATGTTAGTTTATTATGATAGACTCTTAAAGGATTAAGGTAGGGTGTCTCAAGGGAACATCAATTCAATGGCCTTTCCTATGTTCAAACTTAGAAACAATGTATTTTGACAAGGTTACTTCTTTTTTGGATTTTTTATGTTCAACCTTTTTAGGGTTTTGATGTGTTTTGAATGTTTTGAGGTTTTCCCTTTACAATTTTACAAATGTTTTTGGATTTTAGCTATAAAGTGTTTTGCAAATGTTTTTGGATTTTCTGATGAATTTTTTACAAATAGTTTTGTTGTTTTTTGATAATATTTTAAAGAAAACGATACCTAGATCACGATGTCGATGTCACATTGTGAAATAAAAGACATGGTTCAAGAGTTATTTGAAAACAAGAGTGCAATAACCTGCCCCCAGTGTTCAGAAATTCTTCATAATGTAATGGATAACCAAGATAGGTAATGTATATGTGAAGAGTTTTGACAAATTTTTAGCATGCTAGATATAGGCTATGGGACTTCACAAGATAAAATGGTAAAGAGCTTGTCAAAAAAAAATCATGAGTAGAATTAAATTATATGCCGAATCTTTGTCAAGATCAAGATAAAGTGGAATATCTAGATAAATCTAGATTGGATGGATGGAGGGAACATTGGATTTATCATGACAAGGATGAGATGCTTCTATCTAAGAAGGATCATATAGACACTCGATTCTACTCATGACACCTATTTTCCAGGTTTTCATCATAGTACTTGCCCAAAGTGCAACCATAGTGGTTTTCACTGGTGGAAATTTTTTATCTTTACGATTTTCAATCCCTTTTCTTATTTTTTCATATTTTTATCACTTTTTATTTTATTTTTAATTTTTGAGATTTTCTTGAAATGTTAGCCTCATGTTGAACCACCTAGCGGTACTGAAGTGGAGACCATTGTCATAACATGCCAATGATATCTTGCTTGAATTTTCTTTGCTAATATATGAGCACTTGAATGCAACCTTGAAGAACTCTGATCTACCTTCTAGATACTAGAATTAACCTTGTCTATGTGTGTGCATCACAACAAAGTGCTTTGGCATCCTTATGATGAAAAGTAGCTACCAACACATAGTCAATGTGAGAATTAGATATTATGAATGGAATGGACGGTGTCATGTATAAAGGAATATGAGATGTATTGGTTGATAATTTGGAACCTTTGACTCTCCAAACTTGGTAGAATGAGTGATGATGGGTGGGAATAGAGGTTTTCATTGAATTAGGACCAACCCCTAGATATACTTTGTTCCTTGTTTTAGAAGACCACTTTTCCTTTCGAGGACACTTTTGATGGACACCTTTCCCCTTTTTACTTTTCCCCATAGTTTATTTGACTAATGAAGTTTTGGAGGGGTGATTTTTTTCTTTTTTTTTGGCATCCATTTGTACTTGATGTGTCATTTTTTCTTTACTACTTCATTTTCTTTGATGATCTTCATCTTTTTGTGATAGGAATTATTCTTTTTACATTGGTCCCAATTTGTATATGAGATGATGGGTGAATTCCAACTCATGATATGGCTAGTTGTAGCGTTGACTGCATTTTATCATAAGGATCCTCTATGCCCCATATGTTGATGTTTTCTATAGACAAGATTTCCACTAGCATTGCGAAGGCATTATCAATACCTAATCCTTTACCTTGATAATGTATCCTCTAATCCATAGCCATTGGATATTACTTGGCATGAACACATGATACTGCTATGGGTTCATGTTGTTTAGCAATATGAACCATTTTCTCTTGTTCTATGCCATTGTTATCTATTGTTGATGTTTCAAAAGATGTTGATGATGCAAAATCAGTATGAGAATCAAGAATCTCAACTACTACTTATTCTTGTGTGGAGATATTAAGAGTGGGAGAATCTTGTATTAGATGAAGAATTTGTATATGCTCATCAAAAAGAAACATCTTAGGGGTGATATCAGGGACTTCCTTGGAGTTTAAAATGGTTTGGAGGATGTCCCTTAGCTCTTGGTGAAACTTTGGGGATAGGGGTTCTTGATCCTAACTCAATTTGAAATAACTTTTTTTATCCTCAAGAGCCTCCTCTTGACATGATCCTTGGGTGGATGATATATCATTGATAAAAGATTCTTCACAATAGTAAGTGGGTATGGGTTGTTGGACTCAAGGAACACTAAGAGGGGGGGTGAACTAGTGTTCAACAATATTTAAATTTCATTTCAGATCTTAATCCATTTACAACATTTCAACAAAAGCAAAGATGTAAGCACATGAAGGAAACAATCAAAACACCATAACACCAAGATTTTTTACATGGAAACCCTGTTAGGGGAAAAACCACGGTGGAGGTTAATCCACAATTTATACTCTGTTAAAAGTATGAAGAAAAAGGGAATGCACATGCATCCAAGCACACTAGGTAGAGCTCACTGCTCAAAATTAGGAAGGCTCACTACCTTACAAAATTTTTGGATTACAAAAAAAGGTAAAACTAGGAAATTATCATCTAAAAATGTCTAGTATCAATTCTAGTGAAGCTCATAGATCAGATTTTGGACCTTCTCTCTGATTCTACGCTTCACTCTACTCTGCCTTAATTCTCTTAATAAAAATCCTCTTCTGTACTAGAAAAATTCACTCAACTAATTTTCTGATATTCGCACACACATATTCTCTACTCTTCACACCTATTCATACAAAAAAATGAATTACCCGAACTCACATATATATCCGCTATCAAGGATTTCAATCTCTTCAAGTCAGCTTCAGTGAAATATGAAAAATTCTCTAATGGTCGGCTCAAATCACAAATTATATTTAATGCAAACCCATCAAATTCGGATAATGTTATGCTGGGACCCAAAAAAAATATCCAACATAAGAAATAATTAAAAAATTACTCATTATACATCTGTGACATGCTACATTCACCAAGTCGGCCACCATGAGCAAATAAACAGAAAAATCATCCTATCGGATCTCCTAACCCATACACCGATTAATGCAACAACACAAAACTTAACAATAAGATACAATAGATTCTCAACAACCTTCCCCAAGATCCACAACCTAAAATTATAATTTGATGAAGCATACAGATTGACATACTAACCGGATACCCTATTCTTCATTCTCACTTTCGGTAAAACTTTGTTCTTCACTCTGCCTACCGGTAGGAACAAATTATGATCTACAAACTAGAATAATGACTTAGGTTCCCATCAATGACAACACTAGAAGCCATATGCCAACAATCTCCCCCTTTGGCTTTGATGGAAACACTTAGTGAAAAATAACTAAGTGTCGGGACTAATATGATTACGCTGCCAAAGTTCAAAATTTCAAAGTTCACAACTTCTTTTCAAAACACATCCCCCCCTTAGAATGATAAGGAATTTTTCACTACTCTCTCTCCCCCTTTGACATTAATGAAAAACTTATTTTTCACTGTACTCTCTCTCCCTTTCAAAAATTTCATCAAAAATTGAAGAAATACAACTGCTACTCGAGTCATAAAATTATCTTGTACTTATCTTTCATATTTGGAAGAAATACCTCCAAGCTTCTGTTGCAATCCGAATGATTATGATCATGTTGTTCTCTAATGTTTGGTTGATAATCTGGATAAGGGATTCCAGAATTTTGATTGCCTCTTCTAATTTCTCTCCTTTCCTCTGAACCTCAATCAACTACTCCAAACTACATTCGGTTAAATCCTTCACTTTCTAAAAGGTGTCCACAAGGTTGTTTATGGTGATTTTTTTTTTTTTTTTGCATACTACAACACTTGAATCCTTTTCTTGACTATACCATCTTGATCCTGAATCATGTTATAATCCTGACCAATTTTGTTCAGCTCAGATTCAATCTGCTCTAATTTATTTTTGTATTTCCCAACCGCATGAGGCCAATGAAGACAATAGTTGTATATGTTATTGGTTGTATTTATGCATTGCCTCAACACATTCATTTTCCTTCTTAGTTTGGTGAGAGATAGCCTGAATTTCTCGTTCAAATGTAGAATTATTTCTCCCTCTTTCCTATCCTGAGACTTAGAGATTATGACATCCTTAATGCACTCAATCATCTCTTCAGGAAACAAATTCTGCAAACTCTCCAAACCAATGTTATTGTGCACAAAATAAGTACTTAGTGTGAACTCAATCAAGTCTTTCTCATAAGAGGGTCTATCAAACCATATGTCTACAATTCTCTACACCCCATCTTTCTTCTGAACAAGCTTCAATATCTTTTCTTTGGGTAAAACAACTTCTTCTTCACTTCCTTCTACCATAACTACATCTGGTTCAAGTGATTCTTGTTCTTCTCTTGGAGTTTACTCGTCAGATTCTTCATTTGGTATGTCCAAAATCACTCGATCTTTACCTTTTCCTTCAATTTTTGGAGTCTTGTGTGTCGAAGGATTGTAATCAACAATCTCTTGTGCTCTTTTCTTATTCCTCTCCATCTCACCGAAAGAAGATCCAAATTCAAGTTCTCTTACTAGAATGGCAATGCTAATTGCTCCAAACTTCTCTAGCAATTCTTTAAAGAAATTTGCATACTCTTTCCCACAATTTGCCAAAGTATTAGGGTGTTCAAATTTTTTTTTACAAACTAGTTCATTTTCCTTCCAGACAATATTATTGGTCTACAACAAGTAACTCAGAAAATACATCACAAGACATATGACCAAGGTACCAAACCTAAAGGGGTAATCTGTGTCCTTTCTTAGTTGCACATTTTCCATGAACCGGTCTTTTAGCAATCCACACATATCAAAATCATGATCCTCCATTATCATTTTATGAGAGATAAACTGCGCCTGCCAAGGTTGCACCTTCCATGTTTCTAAAAAATATTTTGTATGAAATTCCATGTGCAATGTACATTGTTATCGGGTCTTTGATCGTCAAAATTATCAAGGCCCTTTGATCTCCTGTTACTCTAGTTAGGGTTTCAACCTCTTGTTCCAAATCGACTTCTTTTTTAGAATATCCCCAACATTGCATAATCCAGTTAAATTCTTGATTACCTCTTTGAAAATGTAATAGGTTTTATCCAGAGTTAGAATATCATCATTCAATCTATTCAAGATAAACCTAACAACTTCCACGTTTTCAAAGTATAGAAATTCACTCCAAATGTCCAAACTTTTGCGTTTCACACCTTCAAACCATTTCAATTCATCAGTTAACAAATTTTGAGCATTGGATTGTCTTACTGGGGATACTTTCTTCCTTTGTTCAACTGATTTCTTTGTCTAGAATCCTCATGTTTAGATTTGGAGCTTTATCCCTTCTCATATCCAAGACCTCACTTGTCATTTGCATCATTTTATCCTTTAGTCAACTCATCAAGCTTAGCAGAACTGATCTTAAACGTCTCCTTTTATTTGTTTGCAGTAGTGAGTTCATCTCTAAGAATAATTATTTGTCTTTCAAGCTCTTGTTCATTATTTCTAGGTGATCCCACAATACTGGTTTACAATTTTTGTCCAAATTGGACACATAAATAAGTTTTTGTAACTAAATCTTCACTTTCGGCCACCTATAGCGGTTAAACCATGAGGAATTTAAAGATGATGTAAACTAAAGTTTCATGGAATTTTGTATGAAGATTCTAAATATATTTTTTCAAAATTTTTGGAATTACATTGTACCTCTTTTTCCATCTCCCTTAAAAACTAGTTTTTTCAAAAAAAAACATTTTTAAGGAGTGACACTCACCGTATAACGCATAACTTTTTTTCCATGAAGGATAAAATTATAATTATTTCAAATTTAGATTTGTAACTCCAATATCTAGTGCTTCCACTTGGTTAGATGGTTTTTTATTGAATATTTTTTTCTTAATAAATTTTTGAATTCAAACCAATTACAATTTGGACATAAGTGAACTGTATAACGCCTAACTTTTTTTGTATCTATCAAAATTAATTTTTTCTTTTTTTGTTGGATCAAGGACTTCAATATCTGGTGCACTCATAATTTTTTTTTTATAATCTACTATTTTTCCACATGTTTAGAACAAAGAGCTTTATTTTCGGTGAAAAATTTACATTCACAAGAAATATAAAATAAATATAATAATCAAATTTAATTTAATTAAAATTATACTTTTTTGGAAGCTTATAATAAGGACTACATACTTACAAAAAAATAAATTTGAAATGAATTGATTTCATCCCCCAAAAATGTAAATCACAAGTGGTTTTTTATCAGCATTTTGATAGGTGTAAAGGACACTCCATTATAAGTATGGTTTTAAACTAGAGGGGTTCTATTTAAGGGGGCTTGGTATAAGGTGGTTTGATCAAACCTTCTTCAATTAGAATCCTTTAAATGGAACTTTTCAAGGCTTAAATCATTATATTTTTTTAAAATATGTGATTTCAACAAAAATTAGGATCTCCCAGAAAGTGTAAACCACTATTGTTGTGGCACCCTTCTAGATTGTTGCAGTTCAATCTCCAACTGAATGAATCCACTATTAACTTTGTTGCATTCTTTAGATCTTTCTTTTAAGGGTCGTGCTAGATTCTCCTCATTCTTCCTTCTTTCTTCAATCTCCTTAGTTTTCCTCATTACCATAGATTCCATCTCAAGCTTTAGAGCAACACAGTCTCTAGCAAGCTTTTCACATTCTTCAGTTATTTCTTTTAAGGTCTAAATCAGGTGAACATCTTCTAGGCTTTTATTTTCTTTCTGCTTCAACTGATCACATAGCTCCTTCATCTTTTCTCTTGACTCGTTGATTTTATCCTTCAATGATTGAATGAATTCTTCAGCATCCTCAAGATTTTCTTTTAATTCCATGACTTCTACTTTAGACTGATCAAGATCATCAAGTGCCACCAAAAGCTATTGTTGAAGACTACTAGAGTCCATTGCATTCCAAGATCCACCTCAAGCTTTAAAACTTCTTTAGATGAACCAGCTTTGATACCAATTGTTGGACTCAAGGAACACTGAGAGGGGGGTGAATCAGTGTTCAACAATATTTAAATTTCATTTCAGATCTTAATCCATTTATAGCATTTCAATAGAAGGAAACAATCAAAAAACCATAACACCAAGATTTTTTACATGGAAACCCTATTAGGGGAAAAACCACGGTGGAGGTTAATCCACAATTTATACTCTATTAAAAGTATGAAGAAAAAGGGAATGCACATGCATTCAGTCACACTGCCTAGAGCTCATTACCAAAAATTAGGAAGGTTCACTGCCTTACAAAATGTTTGGATTACAACAAAAGGTTGAAATGAGAAAGTAGCATCTAGAAATGCCTGGTATCAAATCCGATGAAGCTCATAGATCATATTTTGGACCTTTTATCTCATTCTACACTTGCTCTACTCTTCCTTAATTTTCTTAACAAAAATTGTCTTTTGTACTAGCAAAATTCACTCAACTAATTTTCCGATATTCACACACACATAACACTGCCTAGAGCTCACTGCCTAGAGTTCACTGCCCAAAATTAGGAAGGCTCACTGCCTTACAAAATGTTTGGATTAAAAAAAAATGTTGAAATGAGAAAGTAGCATCTACAAATAACTAGTATCAGTTTTGATGAAGCTCATAGATCATATTTTGGACCTTCTATCTGATTCTGCACTTTGCTCTACTCTGCCTTAATTCGCTTAACAAAAATCATCTTTTGCACTAGCAAAATTCGCTCAATTGATTTTTTGATATTCACACGCATATGCTTTTCTCTTCACACCTATTCACACACCAAAATGAATTACCCAAACTCACATATATATCCGCTATCAAGGATTTCAATCGCTTCAAGGCGGCTTCAGTGAAATATGAAAAATTCTCCAATGGTCAGCTCAAATCACAAATTATATTTAATGCACACCCATAAAAGTTAGCTAATGTTATGCTGGGACCCAAAACTAAATTTCCAACACAAGAAACAATTAAAAAATAATCCTTATACATTCACGAAATGCTACATTCACCAAGTCAACCACCATGAGAAAATAAACAAAAAAATCATCCTGCTAGATATCCTAACTCATACATTGATTAATGTGATAGCACAAAACTTAATAATAAGATAAAATAGATTCTCAACAATATTCCCCAAGATCCACAACATAAAATGATAATCCATTGAAGCATACGGATCGACATACTAACTGGATACCATGTTCTTCATTCTCACTTTTGGTAAAACTCTATTCTTCACTCTTCCTTCCTATAGGAACAAATTCTGATCTATTGACTGGAATAATGACTTAGGTTGCCATCAATGACAACACTAGAATCCATATGCCAACATGGGTGTGATAATGGATATTTCTTGTTTGTTTGGAACCTCTTCAACATGCCTGATCATTGATTCATATGTAGGAGAGATATCACAATCTGATATTGTTGTAATGCAAGACCACAAAACTCTCCAACAAAACTCAACTTGACAAGAACTCAACCAAACCCTACTTTTCCTTTCAATTAGGACTCATCCAAACTTCACAAACTCTTGATTCTAAAGCACTCAAACTGAGATCAAAGGAAAAAATTCTTGTAAATTCCTCAAAACACCTTAGAAAACATCAAAACAACTAACCCAAATCCTTTCTCCAACATGAATGTCTAAAACCTAAAGACTTTCAAAGTAGACTATTCTAATAAGCATTTAGGCCTATTTAGACCACATCCCCAAAACAACAACAAATTCCAAAGATCTTTACACCTTCCTATCACCACAATCAAATGTAAATAATTCTATACAAAAGCATTAAACCTTCTTCCACACTGTATTCATGATATCTTTTCAAACACCTACTTTATTTACCTTCAAATTTCATTCAAAAAATAGTACTTTCAACGGACTGCCTTAACTAGATAGTTAGTATTCAATGGACTCAACTTATAAATCCTCCAAACCCTTTCAGAAAATGGATCTAAACACACCCAAATATCCTTTCATAAAAATAATACACAAGAAGGATTCGTATTCCACAAACAAAACACATTAAATTACCATTGTACATAATCACTTGCAAATTTTACACATTTTCCAGTCCTAGGGCATCAAAGAATCTGCCCCAAACCTCAACCTCAACCTCTGGAACTTGGATATCTTTTAAAATATGCAAAAAACTACCTTTTCACAAATTTATAATAATTTCTAATGGTTAGAATTTGAGAAAAATAATTTTTAAAGCACACTAGTTACCCTAAACTAGGGTTCTACCCCCCTGAGAAGATTTGCATGTATATTTTCCAAACTTTAATGGATTTTTATCAAACAATGTGAAAAATGAAATAGATTCATAGTGTTTTCAAATTCAAAGGAGGAGAGTTGGATTCTTTTACAATAAATGGTCGTACAATGGCCTGAAACCATGAAAATATAGAAAATTAACAAAAAACCAAAATATTTTATTGAAATCTTCACTCCTACATCTTCCTCCAACCTTCCTCGAAGATTTTGAGGCTATAAAATGCTTTAAATAACCACTCCCAATGCATAAAACTAACTCTTTAACTTCCTTGACTCTTCACCTTCCACCTTCTCATAAATTGTTGCATTTTACAATTTTGCTTTTGACAACATTTTGCATATGTTGTAACTTTTATGTAATATGCTTAAAATACCTATCTAGGGCCTATTACAAGCTAAATGTGGCCATATAGACCTTATTGCCAAATGAAATCAACTATACAAAATCAAAAACCTAATTTTTCCTCATGGAGGCATGTTCTTCCTAGGGTGCACCTGCACCATTCTCTCCAGCCAAAAAGAATTCCAAGTCCTCTTGGATTGAATATAACAAGTCTTCATCATTAATGCTCCTCCTTGTGGGCTTCTTTTCCCTACAACCTTCATCTTCACCTTTGGTTTGAGTTGGTCTATGACAAATTTCTTCCATTTCATCTTGTCTCTGTGAATCTGCTCATCCATGCCCTAAAATGTTCCAATCTCCTTTTGTCCCTTTTCAAACTATTTCATCTTGATCTGCAATTTGTTCCCTATCCAAAATATTAGCATAGCAAAGAAATTATACACTATTTCTACCACAATACCTCCATCCTTCTTCAACTCTTTGCAAATCTCCAAGACCAATTCATCCTTGATCATTTCTTCATCCAATCTTGACACCAACTCAACATCTTCTCCCTCTAAGATTAGGTCCTTTATCTCTACTACATCTCCAACTTCATGATTGGGAATGATTGCACTATCTTCATCCTTCAATTCTTCTTGTACATCTTCAAATCTTTCTTCTTCCTCTTTTATCTTCATTTGCATTTTACTTTTGACTATCTTCTTTATGGGCCATGTAACTCTTTTCTTAATTTTCAAGTGTCAACTTGTCATTTTCTTAATCCACTGTTCCATCTTCATCTACAACTCGAGGAACTCTAAATCCAATCTTCTTATGTCTTGATTTAGTGTTACTATCTCTCTATCAAAATTATCTTTCCTCTTTCTCTCTTTTCTTCTTTCCTCTTCCTACAAATTCCTTCTTAACACTTGGACCATCTTTTCTCTTCAAGCAAGCTTCTTCTTGCTTCCACATTCTCTCAACTTTCTCTGCCTCACCTAGGTCCTTTCCTCTTTTCCTTAACCTAGTCTCTTGGCAGGAACTAGGTTCTTCTTAACCTACAAAAACCACAACACAAAAACTCAAAACCACAAAATTTCTCTAGCCCAGACCTTCTAAGCTCTGATACCAAACTGATGCAATGCAGGATCACAAAACTCTCCACCAAAATTAAACTTGACAAGAACTCAACCAAACCCTGCTTGTCTTTTCAATTAGGACTCATCCAAACTTCACAAACTCTTGATTCCAAAGAACTCAAACTAAGATCACAGGTAAAAATTCTTGTAATTCCTCAAAAAACCTTAGACAACATCAAAACAACTGATCCAAACCCTTTCTCCAACATGAATGTCTCAAACCTAAATACTTTCAAAGTAGAGTATTCTAATCAACATTTAGGCCTATTTAGACAACATCCCCAAAAACAACAACAAATTCCCAAGATATTTAAACCTTCCTATTGCCATAAAAAAATGTAAATAAGTATGCAAAAATACATTAAACCATCTTCCACACTATATTAATGACATCTTGTCAAACACCTACTCGAAACCTTCAATTTTCATTCCACAAATAGGACTATCAACAAACTGCCTTAACTAGATAGTTAATATTCAATGGCCCCAAATCATAAATACTCCAAAACCTTTCATAAAATGGATCTAAACACACCCAAATATCCTTTCAAAACAAGATTACACAAGAAGGATTCCTATTCCACAAACAAAACACATTAAATTACCATTGCACACAGTCTCTTACATATTTTATCCATTTTCCAATCCTAGGGAATCAAAGAATCTCCCCCAAACCTCAACCTCAACCTCTGCAACTTGGAGATCTTTTAAAATAAACAAAAAGCTACATTTTCACAAATTTATAGGAATTTTCCATCATTATAATTTGAGAAAAAACAATTTTTAAAGTACACTGCTTACCCTAAACTAGGGTTTTACCCACCTATGAAGATTTTCTTGTATCTTTTCCAAAATTTAATGGATTTTGATGAAACAAAGTACAAAATTAAATATATTCATAGGGATTTAAAATGAAAAGGAGGAGAGGTGAATTCTTGCACAATATATGGCCGTACAATGGCCCAAAAGCATAAAAATGCAGAAAATTAATAGAAAACCAGAATATTTTACCGAAATCTTCACTCCTACATCTTACTCCAACTTTCCTCAAAGATTGTGAGGCTAAAAAATTCTTTAAATAACCACTCGCAATTCCTAAAACTAACTCTTTAACTACCTTCACTCTTCACATTCCACCTTCTCACAAACTGTTGCATTTTATAATTTTGATTTTGACAATATTTTGCATAGGTTGCAACTTTTACATAATATGCGTAAAATACCTATCTATGGACTATTACAAGCTAAGTGTGGCCATATAGACCTTATTTTAACATAAAATCAACTATACAAAATTGAAAACCTAAAGTTTCCTCGTGGATGCATGTTCTTCCTAGGGTACACCTAAACCAGATATCCACTTGATGTCATTACGATATAAAATAGTGCTAAACACTATTGATGGGTTTGGACTTTGTTTTAAAATTGTAACTCGATGCATGTCTGATTCCTCATGTTCTGTTAAGTAAATATGTCCCATCATGGTATCATGAGTATTGTTATATTTTTTGAGGTTGAGGCCTTTCCTAAATCTTTTCCTTTTGTATGATCAGGCATAGGGTTTGTGTAAATTTTCAGATTTTTATTCCCATATTTTTTATCAACATGAATGTCTCCTTGTTCAATAAGATCTTCTATTAGATGTTTTAGTGTAATTTTTATTTTTTTTTATCACATTTGTATTGATTAAATTCACAAAAATAATCTTCTATATAGCTATGAGGTTTTACTTGTGGCTCTTGATAGTTTGAGAAATCTGGGAGTGTGATAAGATTAGATTGTATCAACCTCTTCAACACATCTTCCATAGGTTCCCCTCAGGAAGTGAATTTTCATTTTAGAGAACTATTTTTTCTTTTTTTTCCATGTTGAGTGTTATCATTTGGATGTTTTATTGTCTTGGAGTAGTTAACACCATGTTTGCATCAACAACACCATCACTAGTAACATTCTTGTTCCTGGCCCAAAAATCGGGATTTGTCATTAGAACTAGTGGATGGGTAGTTGTCTTTATAAATTTATGTGTTCCCCTATGAGATTAGGGTTCTCTTGATGTTAAGGGATCTAGGGACAAGCTCGTCATAAGAGGAAATGTAATACATCTTCAAGTGGAAGGATAGATCCAGATCTAGGTTGGTGATCATGATCCCCACTTGATCTCACTAGCTCTTTGTCTCCATCGTTGCAAGAAATTGGTGAAAGATTCTCCTTTTTTTTGTTTGAGACTATATAACTCTTCTAAGCTCACGTCCATGTCAAGATTAAAGGAGAAGTGATCTATAAATTTTTCAATGATTTCTTGGAAATTTTTGATACCTTGAGGCAATTGAGAAAACCAATACATGGAAAGACCTGTTAAACTTTGTGGGAAGAGGAACATTAAGTAGGAATCATTATAGGAAACCTCCATACACATGAAATTTAAGTCTTTAATGTGGTCTACCAGATTTTTCCTCCCTTTGTATTTATCGAATTTTGGGATTTTAAAGCTAGGAGGGAATGGTACCATTGTGATGTCTCAATAAAATCATGGATATGGACATAGATTATGTGTATGAGGCTTCTTTGTATTTTTCATCCTAAAATCTTGCATTTCTTGTGACAATTCCTTAAGTTGTGATGCTAGAACGTCTTGTGGGTTTGGTGGGAGAAAATATGTTGCATATTGTGGGATGGAAGATAAAGCGTACATGGGATTCTAAAATGATGAAGTGTTGCATGGTGTATATGGTGGTGTAGGATAAGGTGGTGATTATGTGGGTGTATATGTTCCTAATGTGTTTGAATTGACGATGTTTTGTTGAGGGTTATAGTAGGAACCTTTTTGTTCCACAATAAATTATTTTTGTTGGGCTGCTAGGTCTTCTTGTTTTTTTGCTACTATTGTTGCACTTCTAAGGTGGCTTTTTGATCTTGATGCTGTTGCCGCATTGTGGTGCAGGAGCACCTATTAGATTTCTTGCCTCCATGAGGCCATTTGTAAATAGTTTCTCTATTTTGTGTATTGGGTCTTATAATAAGGTTTATAAAACCATTTTAGAGGTGTTTGAGTCTTAGGAAGTCATATTTTAAGTCATTTGTCAAATAATATTTAAAGTTGGTCCATATTGTAAAAATGTAAAAGTTGCTCAAGAAAGTTGTCAAGCAACTTGTCAAAAAGTGTCATTAAGGTGTTTTGTCAATAAACTAATAAAAAGGTGGTTGAAAATAGTTGGTTTTGGTTGGAAATGTATAAATACATGCTAAAAAACTTGAATTGGGGGTTGGAGACATTATTTTTGAAGTTTGATGAATGGCAACCTCAAGTTTTTTTGTGCATTTTTTTATTTTCACATTGTTTTCAGGCTGAAGTTGTGCTCTGTATGGCCTGATATGGACTCAAATAATGGAGTATCATATATGGATAGAAATATATTTGTTTTGAGTTTCCATTTATTTTTTTCTCATTTATTTTTATTGAGTTTTGTGGAAGATATGACTATTTTGGTGAGACTGCCTATTCTAACAATATTGTGCAGAATTTACAGTCTGAAAAGTGTGATGGTATGGATTGTAAACTCTATATTTTGGATCTAAAAAAAATTGTATTTTGTTTCCATGTGAATCTAATTTCATTTGCTTCAAGTCTCATCAAATTTCACTAAGATTTGAATAAGTTATGACCATTTTTGTGAGGGCAGGTCTGAATCCTACCTAGGGTTTGCAGTTTTGGGAAAAATACAATAACTTTCATTTCCACCATTGGATCTTCATAAAAATTGTAGAAAAATTATATAACTATGTTTTATTCAATATCACCACATTGATTGGCTTCATTTTTTTATTGTATAAGTTATTAATGATTGTTCATTGTATTAAATTGTGGGCTGTCATAGTTATGTTTCCAATGTGATATACAATGATTGTTTTGGATTATTATTGAAGGTTTGTGAGATGTGTTGTTGAATCCTCCTAGCTCTGCATCACGCTGCTAAGGATACTTGTATTTTTTGTTGTTGTTTTTTTGCTAAGGCTACTTGATGTTGTTGATGTGCTACTAAGGCTGCTTGATGTTTTTACTATGCTACTAAGGCTACTTGATTTTTTTTTATGCTACTAAGGTTGCTTTATGTTGTTGCTATTTTTGGATGGATTTCTACTAAGCCTATTGTGCTTGCAATCTAGGATCGATTGATTGTTGAGACATATGTGATGGGTTTTGGGTGTTTATGTTTTGAGTGGGTAGTTGATTGTTGATGAGAGGCTGAGGGTTCCCTTGGTTTAACATTCCTTGCAAGATAGTGGATTGAGGTGGAGGAATGTAATTTTGAGGTCCCAATTGATTTTTCATAGTAAAGGGGACCATGGAAAATGATAAGGATGAATCCATTAGATTTTTTGATGGTAATGACATATTAGGACCTTGATTCCATTGATTAAAAAGTTTCTCTTGTTGTATTTGAGGTGTGACCAAGGTATTACCTTGGTTGATGGGATTCATAATCAAGGTGGTGTTTTTATTTGGGTTGATGATAGATGGGTTTGATGTGGATGGTTCATTGACTTGAGTAGCTTGGGTAACCACTTTTCAAGGGTTGACTTTGTGTGAGATTGTTAACTTTCAGCTTTTGTACTACTTGAGGCATTTGGTCCACATTACCTTATGTAATTCTAGGCACACTTGGGGTATTTAGGGTGATGGATGAAGATGGTTTCACTCAAAATGTTGAGGTCGTTGTGGTGTCATGGAATGTAAGTATTTTTCCAAATTTTGGTGTCCATCTTGTGTTTCTGGGAAGGTTGGTGGTTAATGGAATGGTTGTTTTTTGGATACATAAAGTTGTGTTTATTCCTAGACATGATGTGAGACCAAGGTTGGTTCCTAGCCTAGTTGCAATACTAGATGTTAACGGTTGACTTGGCAGAAGGGATGGAGTTTGAATCATAGATGAGGTCAAGCCTTGTGTCAATGATTGTGCAACAAAAGATGGGGAAATTGGAGCGACATTTTCTAAGACTTGATGTTACATGATTTCTTCTCTAGTAAGTCCAAATGGGTTGTTCATGATGTCTCCTATCTCATATGGTCTTGATGGAGATGAGGGTTGTTGCGATGGGGTGACATGACTTCTCGGATCAAATTATTGAGGATTTAGATCACTAATGGTAGATCAGACTTTGGTTTTCTCCATGATTCTCTTGCATTGTGATCTTTTTGTAACCATAGATTGTGGGTCAATGATGAGAGAGGTGTGTTGCAATTTGTAATGTTTGAACTCTCTAGTTGACTCAAATTTTGGTAAAAGAGACACTCTAAGCAATTTTGGACAAATGGTGATAATGGGGAGATGAAAATGATGGATGAGGTGGGGAGTGATCTTTGCAAACATTTTGGGACAACACTTTTGACTTGAATTTGATGTTTTGATGTTTGGATAAAGGATGTTTCTAAACTTAAGAATATTTAGGGTAGACTCATGACCTTCAAGATAAGCTAGTTAAAAGATGATAACTAACTCAACCAAATGCATGGAAAAGGATTCATTTCACATACAAAATAGCCAAGTTATGGTTTTGAGTTGATTGATGTTTAAGTCAAAAAGTGTTGGTGTAATTGAAATTTTTGCAAAGTTTGGTGAACTGAAGGATGAAATTTGATTGAGGGGTGAGTGAAATGTTTGACCCAATTTTGACTTAGAGTTAACCTTTGTTTTCCAGCACCAAGGTAGTGAGAAGTATCCTATACCTATAAAGTGATGAAACCCTAAGAACCCAATGATTTTGGAAATAGGACCCAATGATTTTGGTAAAGTGAGACTCAATTTTTTAGATAATGGAACTCAATGATTTTGGATTCAATGTTTTGCAATTTTTTTCTTGTCTCAATTTTCTTGTTTTGGGGGAATCAAAGTTTGAACCTACATCAATGTGGGGCATTCAGATAAAGTAAATAATTCTGCACAAACACATTAAACCTTCTTCCACACTATATTCATGATATCTTGTCAAACACTTACACTAAACCTTCAATTTTCATTCCAAAAATAGGACTATCAAGAGACTTCCTTAACTGGATAGTTAATATTCAATGGCCTCAACTTATAAATGCTCCAAACCATTTCAGAAAAGGGATATAAACACACCCAAATATCCTTTCAGAACAAGATTACACAAGAAGGATTCATATTCCATAAACAAAACGCATTAGGGTATGTGCAAGATCATCATGGAAAAAACAGGCCCTTAAGTGGCAAAAAAATTAGAAAAATTAGAGTTAGGAAATTTGACGTAAAAATTTGAATAAGCTATCTATATTATTTCAAAAATATGTAAGAATAGAATCTGTAGAAAATTGAATGTAGTTTCTAAGCTACTAGGTTTATTTAAAAAATAAAAAATCTATTTGGTGAAAATTTGAAATTTCAATGCAGTAGTACTTAAATTTCAAGGAAAAAATAAGTAGGTGTCTGTCTGACCACCCTTTTTGAAAAACAAAGTGGTAAAAATTTTATTGGAAATCAGAAAACAGAATTACAATAAAAACCAAGGGACCCAGCCTCACGAAATAAGGAACCACCCCACAGCAAAAACAAAATCAACTATCCCCATGTATCCTCCTATCCTCCTCAAAGAATCGGTCCAAATCTAGACACAACTCAGGGTTAACCTGATCCCAATCCTCAACCTTCCAACCACTATCATGCTTAGAGGCCCATTTGGCCAAGCAATTGGTAGCACAATTCCACTCTCTCAGGATGTGAAAAAATGATGCCTCCTCCATCCAAGAACTAACCTGAAGAATCTGCTGAACCATCAAAGCCAACTGCCAATTTATATCAGATATCTTCCGCTCATTCAACAGATTAATCAAGATCTATGAATCAGCTTCACATATAACCTTTCGCCATCCCAAAGCAAGGGCCCTCTCAATAGCATAAAGAATTTCCAGACCCTCCATGAAGTTAACAGTCTTCACCCCCTCATGAATAGAGAACAAAAAAATCACCGACCCAGCTGAGTCCCTGCCAATCCCACCAATCCAAGTAGGCCCCAGATTTCCCCTGGAAGATCCATCCGTATTGATCTTTAAAAATCCATTTGGAGGAGGTGACTGTTATTCCTTGCATAACCACCCCATTTTATTCTGGAACAAAATGGGTCCCCCTTTTCTTTTGCTTTAACCTTTGGAATTCTTTTACTTTCTTCCTAACTCTGTCTTTTGTTCTGTCTGATTTGATTTTGGTTTTCTCTCAGCTTGAGTTAGTTTTCTTCTTGCTAATAATTGAATGCAATAATCATAAACAATCGTGTATTTCATTATAATATATTTCATGTGCTTCTGAGGGCTAATGGATACCTTGTTTCGCAAGATTAAATCATGCACATAATGATATTTCTCAAGGAGCTCAGTTGGAAAGCATTCCCTAGCCCAATTTGGCACAAAATTCCTCTAAGGAGAAAGTCAAAAAGACCTTATAGTTGTCTCGCCCACTACCAGTGTGTTTTGTCCATTGGAGGCTCACTAGTCACCCAAACGTTTCGGTCACTATGAGTTTCTATGTTTTTCACCGAACGAAGTGATCTCTTGGTGAAAGGGGGTTAGTTTCAGGGAGAAGTCTTCCCGACAGATGGAGGTCTCACCAAAGTCGAGTGGTTTCGGGGTAAAGTTCCCCTTTGTGGTGATGTCTTGCCGATATAGTGAAGTCTTGGTGAAAGGGTTATCCCTTTGCCATGAGGTCTGGCCGATGTGCTAAGGTCTCCCTGAAGTGATCTTAGCTCAGTGAAAGGAAAGTTTGGTCGATGTAAAGTCTCACCGACTGAAGGAAGTCTCGATGACACAAAGGTGATATCCGCATAAGCTCTCGCCGAAAGATTTATGTTCAGCGGGATGTCTAGCCAAAGGGATAAAGTCTTCCTAACTGGGCGTATGCCTCGGTGAAAGATGAAGGCTCGGTGAAGGGTCTCGCTGACTAAGGAGGTCCCACCAAAATTTTTGAGCTCGGCGAATAATTTTTCCTCCGGCAGGAGGTCTAGCTGATTAGCATGGGTCTCACCAAAGGGTCGGCCTTCGGTGTAACATGGCGGGCTCGGGGGGATGTCCTATTGATATGGGATTGTCTCACCAATAGGGAGGATATCGCTGTAGATCTTGCTGCTCGACAAAACGTCTCGCCGATCCATCGGAGTCTCCTCGAAATGAAGCTGCATCAGGGAGAGTGGTTTGCATTCGCCAAAAGGTCTCATCGACCGAAGGAGGTCTTGCGACAACAGGAATTGGCAAAAGAGGTCTCGTTGACATGGGAGATCATGCCAAAGAGGGATCTCATCAGGGGATCTTGCCAAAAGATTTAAGTTCGGAAAAACGGGGTGTCTTCGGCAAAAGGTCTCGTAGATGGTTGCTAGTCTCAGCGAAAGGAAACGCGCTCAACAAAAGGTCACGCTGACAAGTGATGGTCTCCCCGACAAGAAAATAGGTTTCGGTGAAATATTTGAGTTCGCCGGGATGTCCCACCAACAAGCAATGGTCTGGCCGATCATTTCAAACCATCGGCGTGACTAAAGGTGTTCGTCGTGATGTCTTGTCGACCCGATAGGGTCTTGTCGAAGTAAAGCGGCATCGGCAAAGGATTTGGGTTTCGCTGTAAGATCTGGGCGACTATGAGGTCTCATCGACAAATGAAGAACTCCCTGACATAAGATGAACTTGCCGAAAGATCTTGAACTTGGAAAAATGTCCCACCGACTATGGAAGGTCTCGCCGAAATAGGGTGAGCTCAGGGAGAAAAGAGGGGATCAACATGAGGTCTCACCGACATGGTGGACTCTTGCCGATAGGAGCTCTGAGCAAAAAGATTTAAAGTTCGGCATAGGACCTCGCTAAGAGAGATAGCATCGCCATGAGGTCTCAACGACCTGGCGGAGTCTTACCAAAGGAATAGGAGCTCGAGCCCAAAAAATAAGGATGTGATCAGGGAAGCCCCAAGTGAAAGATCTGGCCTCACTATGATGTACTTCCAACAAGTAAGGTCTCAGCAATAGAAAAACATATCGGTATGACTAGTGGAGCTTGATGTGACTTTTGACTGATACAGATTGTCTTGCCGATAGATTTTTTTGGTATCGATATGACTTCTACAGCTCACTAAAAGGTCTCACCGACTACCACATGTTATGCCGATAGCTACTAGAAGAGACATAATTGGATCAGGGAGACACGATTAGTGTCTCACCGACATGCGATGCCATTTGAATAACCTTTGACCACCTGGGAATCTTGTGTGGCCTATGTTCCAGCAATCAGAAGAAGCTAAAGGAATGGCCTATTGACCCTTTGACTGACTGACTACCCTTATGAAGGAGATCGACAGAATGCAAATGACTTGGACTCATTCTAAGATCAAAAGGCGATGGAACACCTTGATGAACAGTGGTGTGAAGATCTAGCAGCGAGTTTGATGCTACTTCCAGAAGACGGTCAACGTGCAGAGAAGTCTAGAACATGAAGGAGACCAGAAGAGGGAAGAGACCATGAGTCATAGTAACAGCTGAGATCACTACTAACAAAAGGGGATCGGCATTAATGATAATGCTTTATAGCATTCAAGGCAGTCCTTCGGAGGGAGTTCAAGTATGGACATAGAGACAGGAGAGTTAATGTTGTAGTAACAAAAGATCTAAAGGCTTCTCCTGAGGGCATAAATCTTTCATCAGCATGGACAACAGGGATATGCATTCAATGCAGAACCAACTCTTTTCAAAAGATTTAAGGGTCAACCCTCCTGCAACCAAGTGAGATATTTTGTAAACCCCAAAATCGAGGGCCAGTGCATTCTTTTGATAGACTCTGTATATATGGCATTCTTGCCTCTTTGTAAAAAGTTAGAAAGAATAGAGACAGTTAGAGAAAAATTTAGAGGAGGACGTAGGAGTCTTAGAAAAGATAGAGGAGACAGAACTACATCCTGATTCTTTTTAATAGGATCTTCTTTTTTCTTCTTTGTTAGCAGTTAGATCCAGTAGGAACCAATAATGTATCTTTCAAGTTTTCTTAGTATAGATGGAAGCAATTTGGAGCCATGGATTTTTTGTTCACTAGTGATTGTACCAGATTTGTAAATCTTGCTTATCTGTTTCACTAACAGTAGAAGCAACCAGATTAAAATCTACTTCAGATTGTGTTTCAGAATGTTGTTTATCTTGGTTTAATCATTTTATTTGAGAAACTTTCAAGGAATGAAGTTCTATTTGATGTTTTGTTTAAATGATGACTTGTAATATATTATTGAAATCAGCACTATGAATGAATGAAACTGTGTGTCAGTCACAAGTTAATTTTGTTCTGCATTTTTAGTTTGGAATTCCTTGAAAGGTAATGAGTCTGGTTAAGTTGGATGAATTAACATTCTTTTATGTTCCAAAGCACTGATCTATTTTTTTATGTTTTTTTAAAAACCCTGGTTAGAGTAGGTTTAAATTTTATGTTTGATCTTAGAACAATCCAAAAGCTCAACACCAGCAGGCCCCTTAAACATTACTATTACATTGACCACTGAGCAACATTAGCATAGTTGAGAACCAACTACAAAGACCTTGGGAGCTAAGATATCCATGTGATTATCTTTCTCTTTCAGGAGAAACAAAGTAGCAATATTTTGTTTGCATGTTGTTGTGCCATCGGACACGTCAACAAAAACTGGCGCTAGAAGGAGGTCCACCTTGAGCAATTTTGGATCATTGTGAGTTGGAGTGGGTTAGATCTTGGAAAACCTAGCTCTAATGGGTAGCCCTTTGTATACACCGAGACTTTTCCATGAAATCCCTGGTCATTTGTATGATAGGCTTCCTTTATTTTTCCCTAACACAGGGAAAAATGCTTCTGAACATGTTGAAATTTGCAGGTGTGTATTTACTTTTCTCCAGGTTCAACATGAGGATGTCATCTATCAATTGTTCATCAAAACATTTCAGGGTATGGCCAAGCAATGGTATGATAATCTGCCACCATAATCTATTTATTCATGGATAGAACTAGAAATCTTATTCTTAGATCGGTTTGATCCTCATGCACTACACCCATTACATGAATTTTCAACTACAAAAAGGATACCATTAGAACACATTTATCAATTTAATCATAGATTTTTGTTCATGTATCAAAGGGTTCAATCTTTAGATTTGGTTGTTGATGATCATTTACTGATAGAACATTATTATTGGGGTTTAAACCTTTCATTTGCAACCAAAGTCAGGCATTGTGGTGAGGCTACATCCTTGCAAGATGCATTGAACAAAGCTCTCTTATTGGCACAATTTTGAGGTGACACTAGAAATTCAGATAACCAAACTTAGGGTAGTAATCCTCTTGTGCTTGCAAACTGCCATCATCTACAGCCTTATGTCACTTCACCCACCGTCCTTGCCTAGGTGTGACCATTCTCACCAAGCAGCTACAACCTTCCTAAGGTTCTAAGCACCACATTCCCCGACACCCCATATTAGGTCAATCGCACGCAAAGACCTTGGGAGCTAAGATATCCATGTGATTATATTTCTCTTTCAAGAGAAATAGAGTAGCAATATTTTGTTTGCATGTTGTTGTTCCATTGGACACATCAACAGTAACCACCTTCCAACCTGTTGAACTCTCTTTTTCCCAAGCCTGCAATTCTTGGAGCTGACTAAAGAGGAATGAATTTCCTGAAGACCCTGTCTATCCACCAACTCAGCATCACCTCTCTCCAAGGGGAAAACCACATCACACTTAACCAAAATTGACTCCTGCAGCATTCCTAACATACACAACCACACTTGTTGACCCACCAACTTCTGATCACAAAAAATCCAGTGGTTCTGCTCCAGCTAAACCTGCTAAAGTAGAAAGGTAGGGCCCACATACCAAATATCCTACAAAAAGGAAGCCATAGAGGGAGGTCTTCCAATACTATCCCAAAATTCAACCAAAGAACAAGCATGAATACAAGGAAGCTTCCACACCTCCCACCACCAATGCCAAGGTTGCGTAACAAAGGGGCAATGAAAGAACAAATGCAAAGAATCCTCTTCCGCCCACCCACACAAGACACAAATCGAAGGTCCCTGGAATCCTCATTTATGAATGTTATCCCAGGTCAAGCACCTATTCCACGCCACAGTCCAAATAAAGCAGTTGCATTTTGGCCACGAGAGCTTATTCCACACCCTTTTCCACCAATGAACCTCTACCCTAGTCAGCTTCTGAGCCAATAACATCTGATAACCAGAAGCAACTGAATAAACCCCCTTAGGATTATGGGTCCGAGCAAGAATATCCTCCTTCAGAAGAGAACTATAGCTCCTATTGTAAAGAATCTTGTGAAGCTCAGCACATTCTTCTGCAAGTCCCAAATCTGGCCACTCTGCAAGATCCTTCCAATGAGCCAACTCCAACTAACCAAAAGAAGCAACAAACTTGAAGTCACTCACCCTAGACTAGCCAGACATGAGAAATATCTAGCATAAAGGAAGCAAGTTGGGGAACTGAGAAGTTAGTGGAGGGCATCCATCCCAACAATCCGACCAGAAAAGAGCATCAGTGCCCCTTCTGCAAATCCAAAATAAACCATCCTTGATGAGCTTCAAACCCTTCTAAAGAGTATTCCAAATCACAAAACCTTTCCCCTCAAGAGGGTAATGAAGGATTTCATGCCGAGGAAACCTTGAGAAATACTTATGAGATAAAATTCTAGCCCACAGCTAATCCTGCTCCACACACCATCTCTAGAATAGCTTAGCAGCCACAACCACTCTGACAATGTAGACTGGTAAAGACCAAGACCACCAAATTGCTTTGGGCTACACACAACATCCCACCTAACCAGGCTCCACTTTGAAGATGACAAACTTCCAACCCATTAGAATTTCCTTTCAAGGGAATCCAACTCCCTAAGAAAACCCATCGGAGCCACCTAAAGCATACATCGGTAGGTAGGGAGAGCCTACACCACTGAATTGAGAAGTTGAACCCACCTAGCAAAAGACAACCATCTATGGGTCCAATGATTAACTTTTGCATGGAGCTTATCAATAATATTCTTCCAAGAACCCTTAGGGAGTTGGCGAACAGAAATTGGTATACCCAGATACATGAAAGGGAGAACCCCTATTTGAAACCTCAAAATATTAGCAATTCTTCTCTGAATGGGGGCCGACGTATTGAAGAAGAAGATGGATGATTTCTCCTCATTAATCAATTTCCCCGAAGCAACAAGATAAATGTCCAACACTTGCCTCAAATTAGTACCTTCCCTAACAGTAGCCAACCCCATCAAGGCAGTATCATCAACAAACTACAAATGAGATTGTGGGGGAAAATATCTGCCCCAACGCCAACCCTGAATGATGCCAAGCTCTACATTTCTTTTTTTAAAAAACATCCAAGACCTTCCACAAGAAGCAAAAAAATATATGGAGAAAGAGGATCCCCTTGGCGTAAACCTCTAGAAGCACCAAAAAGTTTAGAATGATCTTTGTTTATCATAACCGAGAAGGACACTAACATGACACAACTCATGACCCATTGGATCCACTCCTCATCAAAGCCAAAAGAAACAAGGATCTTCCGTTGGAAAGACCATCTAACCCTATCATAAGCCTTAGCCATATATAGCTTAATGAACATTGCCTTCTCATGGGAGTTGTCCATGGAATGGATGGTCTCCATAGCAATGACAACCCCATCAAGAATTTGACAACTCGCCACAAAACCACTCTGTTCCTCCGAAATCAGCACTTTAAGCCTCTTCTTAAACCTCTTAGCCATTAACTTGGATATGATTTTATAAGCCACATTGCAAAGAGAGATAGGCCAGAACTGAGATGACCTATCAACCCCTTCACACTTGGGGATGAGAGCAAGGAAGGTGGAATTCAAGGCACGAAGCATTTACTTATTCCTCTGGGACTCATGGACAACTACCAGAAGATTCGACTAAATGATATCCTAGAATTCTTGAAAAAACTCAATCAGGAAACCATCGAGGCATGGAGCTTTACCCCTCTTCATCTGAAACACAATCCCCTCCATCTCATCAAGAGAGACCTCTTTCATCAGATACTCATTCGCCTCCCTAGAGACCAATTGAGGAATACAAGAAAGAACCTGTGCTTCCTCAATAGAGCCCCCCCGCAAATCCTCCCTGAATAAAGCAGCAAAATACTAAGAAGCCTCAGCAGAGATTTCCTGAAGTGAGGCAAGACGTTCCCCCCTATCATTCACTAGAGTAGAAATGGAATTTCCATGCCTCCTGTCCTTCCAAGAATTGAAGAAGTAAGCAGTGTTTTTATCACCTTCCTATAGCCATTCAACCCAGGTCTTTTGCTTCCAATAGATCTCTTCCCAAAATTCCAATTCCTCAACAACTTTCAGAGTCCTAGCCTCCTCCCTTAGAAGATCCTTAGAAGCCCCATTCTCTCGAATCAACCAAGTAATATTATTCAACTCATCCTGAGCAACAACCTTATCATGAAAGATATTACTAAAACATCACCGATTCCACCTTTTAAGCTGATATTTGACAAATTGAAGAAGCTTGGAAAAATTGTACATTTTCGTACCAAAAGAAGGTCTACCAATCCTCCACCACATAACCACCTATTCACGAAGAGTAGAATCTCGTAACCACATAAGCTGGAATTTGAAGGAGGGAGAACGAGGCGCCCAAGAAGAAATAATACTAAGCTTAATGGGCCAATGATCAGAACCTCTCCAATCTAGAATTTCAGATCTAGTAGACCACAAGTCTCCAACCCAATAATGGGAAACCAAGAATCGATAAAGCCTCTCGACAACACAACTCTCACCAATTCTCCTATTATTCCAAGTGAAACGACCATTATTGGGCTGAATATCAATAATATTTAAATCTAAAATGCTATCCCTGAATATCAGAGCAGAAGGCTCCAACCTAGCAATACCACCTCTTTCCTCAAACAACTCCACAATAGCATTAAAATCTCTAGCCATAATCCACAGATGGAAAGGAGTTAAGCTACGAACAAAATGAAGATGGGACCATAGAAGTTGTTTACCCTGAAACTCAATAGGAGCATACACATTAGAGAGGAGAATACACTCACCAGTCTCAAAACAAGAGGCAACCAAGGAAATAGAGGATCTAGAGGACACCCACCAGAGAGGGAAAATCTTCTAAGGGTTCCAAAAGCAAGCCACCCCCTGGAAGCACTAAGAGCCCCCACACACTGGCATTCACCATATTTCCACAACTTAGTTACCATTTCCAACATATTATCCACAGATAATTTAGTCTCCTGAAGAAAAAGAACATATGGAGAATGATTCCTAACCAAATCACGAACAACTTTTTGTCGAGGGCCACTGTTCAAGCCCCTTACATTCCATGAGAGAAAAATCATTTTTGGGGGCATGAAAAATGCGAATCCAAAGTTTTGACTGATCCTAACTCCACAAAAGTTTCTCCAGCTAATTTAATCTTATCCATATCCTTTTTCCTTCCTAGCTTGGAAGTCCTCTCACTAACCCCTTTCTTTAGTTCCTTTTGTTGAATACCCAAGCAAGAAGAGGACAAAGAGCTCTTACCCACTTCCGTACCTTCTTTTAGGGGCAATGGAGATCTGCCTCCTCCACTCTTCGTAGCCCCAATAGTAGAATCTTGTTTAGCATGGACAATAAATTGTTGAACCATATCCATCTACCCAACACCAACCTCCTGCACAACCTACATAGCTTCCAAAGGAGGCTCATCCTATCCTATACCCAAAGTTCCTTGATCCAAGTTCATCAACCCTGGATTCATTTCCTGTTGGCTGAGATCATCCAACACCTCAAACCTATCAAAAGTGTCATCCTCCTGCCTCTCCCTCAAGGTCTGCTTCTACCCCTGATTCCTATTGCAAGCCTTGACAGGGACATAACCATCATCACCATTACCATCACTCAGAATAGGCTCCTTCCCCTTATCAATCCTAGGCAGATTGTGAGAAGGATGAGAAGGCTAAGGTGCCACAGGCTTAGCCCTAGGGAACGTATGCTGCAAGTGACCATATTCATGATAGAAATGACACCGAAAAAGTAGGGTTTCATAATCTAGCTGTTGTACCCAAGTATAGGATCCAACACTAACTTCAACAGAATCTGGCAATGGCTTGCTTAAATCAATTTCTACATAGATACAAGCAAAAGTCATTAGCTTTTTAAACTATGTTTGCTATGAAGACCCAACAGGTTTACTGAGCATTGAAGCCACCAAATGCAACACATCATCCCACTAGCACCTAATCGGAAACCACGACAACCAAACCCAAACCAGAATCCTACTCAGCAGCGCCTCATTCGGGTTGAATCCCGCATGCCATGGCTTGATAAATAATCCCACCTAGTTATAAAAATAGGGACCACCATCAAAGACCCGATTCTAATCCGCCATGCAATTGAATGAGACCATAAAATAGTTGTTCGCAAGGAGCCTAATCTCCATCTCCCCCTCCGGCATCCATGCCTGCTGAGCCCAGGATTCCAAAAATTGCAGTGAAACTCTCAAACCTATGAACTTGCAATAAAAGGAGTGCCTCGAATAGTATTCAATATCATCTGCAAGCACCTCCATCGGAATAATCAATTTTGGTCTCTCTTTGCATATTTCCAAACACCCATTAATCTTCGTTATCCAGGAACCACTAGTCAGTCCTAGATCATTCATCTCCTTCTCTAGTGAAAACAGTGTATTGTCAAAAACACTCACACCATGTGTCAAAAGCTTCGAACCACATGTTGATCAAAAATCCAATTTGGGGCTATCGCCGGATGTTTCCCCACACGACATAGCTATAATCAAAAACCCCGATAGGCATGCAAGCCCCTAGGTCACTATTGCAAGAAAAGGAAAGACCCCAAGGGAAAGAACTAACCCCCTCCACCCAGAATCCACCCAAGTGGTAACAAGAAGGCCTCCAGAACAGAAAAAACCCACACAGCAGTGGAAGGAACCAAGGCCCCACAAAATGGTCAACCATCCAAGCAGCAACCCCAAGACCATGCACCCTCACCATAGACCCACACGAGCATAGGAGGAGATCAGGTGCCAAGACAAGCTTTACACAGCTCAACAACACCAAAGAAGAGTCCCCGACAGTAAAGAGGGAGCCTGCACCTAGCAAAATGGACGCCAACCCTCACATAGTAGTCGTCGGCACAAGAAGAAGGAGCCAGAAGAATATTTAGCAGACGATACCCCACCGCCACAGACCCCGAATGTAGCAAAATACCCCCATAACGCAGCAGCGAATAGAACACAGAGAATGAGCTAGGGCATGGACACCCTAGCTCGGCTTATAGAGCACGTGAACACTATCACCATGCAAAATTTCCCTCATATGTAGTTTGTCTATCTGACCACCCTAACCACAATAAAATGATAATTTTTTTATAAGATTTTAGATATAAGTAGAGGACTCATGTCCCAATGTGATGCATATTTTTTTGTAATTTTTTTCCAAGTAAATAATTAATTATGAATTTTGTATTACAACTTTTAAAAAATATGAAAACTCGTATGTCTGACCACCTTAACTTGATCAAAACTTCATGAAATTCAATTTATTTTTTTAATCCTATAGTATGTAAAGTATAGAATGTGACGCATGTTTTGGATTCAAAAAAACTGATACCGTTTGAAAGCTATAGATGTTTTTCAATCAGCCTATCGATTAGGACTTTAGTCATAATTCAAATAGAAAATGAATAATAATTATTTATTAAATTTGAAATAAAGCATAATTTATATTGGTGGAAAGTTGAGAATCTCCTTAAAAAACCCTTTATGTTTCATCAATTTTGGGTAAAAAAAATGTCGTTAGCCAGATGGGTTATCATATAACTTACATATCACCATTTTTTGGCCCATCATGATCCTGCACATACCCATTAAATTACCACTATACACAGTCACTTATAGATTTTACCCATTTTCCAATCCAAAGGCATCAAAGAATCTACCCCAAACCTCAACCTCAACCTCTGCAACTTGGATATATTTTAAAATATATAAAAAACTACCTTTTCACCAATTTATAGGAATTTCCCATAGTTAGAATTTGAGAAAAATAATTTTTAAAGCACACTGCTTACGCTAAACTAGGGTTTTACCCGCCTAAGAAGATTTGCTTCTATCTTTTCCAAAATTTAATGAATTTTGAAGAAACAAAGTGAAAAATTAAATAGATTCATAGGGATTTCAAATGCAAAGGAGGAGAGGTGGATTCTTGCATAACAAATGGCCGTACAATGGCCTGAAACCATGAAAATGCAGAAAATTAATAGAAAACCATAATATTTTATTCAAATCTTCACTCCTACACCTTACTCCAACCTTCCTCAAAGATTGTGAGGCTACAAAATTATTTAAATAACCAATCCCAATGCCTAAAACTAACTCTTTAACTACCTTGACTCTTCACCTTCCACCTTCTCAGAAATTGTTGCATTTTACAATTTTGCTTTCTACAACATTTTTCATATGTTGTAACTTTTACATAATATGCTTAAAATACCTATCTAGGGCCTATTGAAAGTTAAATATGGCCATATAGACCTTATTGTAACATAAAATCAACTATACAAAATAAAAAACCTAAAGTTTTCTCATGGAGGCATGTTCTTCCTAGGGCGCACCTGAACCAAATATCCACTTAATGTCACTACAATATAAAATAGTGCTAAACACTATTGATGGGTTTGGAATTTTTTTTAAAATAGTAACTGGATGTGTGTCTAATTCCTCATGTTGTGATAAGTAAATATGTCCCATCATGGTATCACGAGTATTGTTTGCATTTTTTGAGGTTGAGGCCTTTCCTGAATCTTTTGCTTTTGTATGATTAGGCATACGGTTTGTGTAAATTTTCAAATTTTCATTCCAAGATTTTTCATCAAAATGAATGTCTCCTTGTTCAATAAGATCTTTTATTAGATGTTTGAGTGTAATTCTTTTTTTTGCATTATGACCTTTGTATCGATGAAATTCACAAAAATGATCTTCTCTATAGCTGTGAGGTTTGACTTGTGGCTCTTGATAGATTGAGAAATCTGGGATTGTGATAAGATTAGACTGTATCAACCTCTTCAACACATCTTCCATAGGTTCCCCTAAGGAAGTGAAAATTGTCATTTTAGAGCACTGTTTGTTCTTTGTTGTCCATGTTCAGTGTTATGGTTTGGATGTTTTATTGTCTTGGAGCAGTTAAGACCATCTTTGCATCAACGACACCATCACTAGTAACATTCTTGTTCTTTTCCCAAAAGCGGGATTTGTCGTTAGAACTAGCGGATGGGTAGTTGTCTTTATACACTTGTGTGTTCCCCTATGAGATTATGACTCTCTCGATGTTAAGGGATCTAGGGACAAGCTTTTCATAAGAGGAAATGTACTACATCTTCAAGTGGAAGGATAGATCTGGATCTAGGTTGGTGGTCATGATCCCCACTTGCTCTTACTAGCTCTTTGTCTCCATCATTGCAAGAAATTGGTGAAAGATTCTCGTTTATTTTGTTTGAGACTATATAACTCTTCTAAGCTCATGTCCATGTCAAGATTAAAGGAGAAGTGATCTATGAATTTTTCAATGATTTCTTGGAAATTTCTGATACCTAGAGGCAATTGAGAAAACCAATCCATGGCAAGACCTATTAAACTTCATGGGAAGAGGCACATTAAGTAGGAATCATTGTAGGCAACATCCATACACATGACATTTAAATCTTTAATGCAGTCTACAAGATTTCCCCTCCCTTTGTATTTATCGAATTTGGGGATTTCAAAGCTAGGAGGGAATGGTACAATTTCAATGTCTCGATCAAATCATTGATATGGATATAGATTTTGTGTATGAGGCTTCTTTGTCTTCTCCATCCTAAAATCTTTCATTTCTTGTGACAATGGCTTCAGTTTTTATGCTAGATCATCTTGCAGGTTTGGTGGGGGAACATATGTTGCATATTGTGGGATGGTAGATAAAGCATACCTAGAATTCTAAAATGATGAAGTGTTTTATGGTGTATATGGTGGTGTAGGATAAGGTGGTGATTATGTGGGTGTATATGTTCCTAATGTGTTTGAATTGGTGATGTTTTGTTGAGAGTTATAGTAGGAACCTTGTTGTTGCATGATAAATCACTGTTGTTGGGCATACTATTGGGCTTTGTGGGCTGCTAGGGCTGGTTGTTGTTTTTGCTACTATTGTTGTACTAATAAGGTGGCTTGTTGAGCTTGTTGTTGCTGTCATGTTGCTAAAGCTACTTCTTGTTGTTGTTTTTGTTTTTTTGCTAAGGTTGCTTGATGTTTTTGATGTGCTACTAAGGTTGCTTGATGTTTTTACTATGCTACTAAGGCTATTTGATGTTGTTGTTGTGCTACTAAGGTTGCTTTATGTTGTTTTTTTTGTTGGATGGCTTGTTGATAATCCTGTTGTGCTTTCTATCAAGCTAAGGCATGTGCTTGAAATTTAGGATCAATTGATTGTTGAGACATATGTGATGGGTTTTTGGTGTTTATGTTTTAAGTAGGTAGTTGATTGCTGATAAGAGGTTGAGGGTTCCCTTGGTTTAGCATACCTTCTAAGATAGTGGATTGAGGTGGAGGAATGTAAGTTTGAGGTCCCAATTGATTTTTCATGGTAAAGGGGACCATGGAAAATTATAAGGATGATTCTATTAGATTTTGTGATGGTAATGACATATTAGGACCTTGAGTCCATTGATTAAAAATTTTCCCTTGTTGTATTTGAGGTGTGACCAAGGTATTACCTTGGTTGATGGGATTCGTAGCCGAGGTGGTGTTTTGATTTGGGAAACTGATGATAGATGGGTTTGATGTGGATGGTGTATTTACTTGAGTAGCTTGGGTAACCACTTGTTTTGATGTGTCAATGGGGTTGCTAGAACCACTTGTCAAGGGTTGACTTTGTGTGAGAGTGTTAACTTTCCCTTGTACTACTTGATGAATTTGGTCCACATTACCTTATGTAATGCTAGGAATACTTGGGGTATTTAGAGTGATGGATGAAGATTGTTTTACTCACAATATTGAGGTCATTGTGGTGTCATGGAATGTAAGTATTTTTCCAAATGTTGGTGTCCATGTTGTGTTTTGGGTCTGGTTGGTGGTTAATGGAATGGTTGTTTTGTGGATACCCAAAGTTGTGTTTATTTCTACACATGATGTGAAACTAAGGTTGGTTCCTAGCCTAGTTGCAAGAGTAGATGTTAAGGGTTGACTTTGCACAAGGGTCAGAGTTTGAATCATAGATGAGGTCAAGCCTTGTGTCAATGATTGTGCAACAAAAGATGGAGATATTGGAGCCACATTTTCTAAGACTTTATGTTGCATGATTTCTTCTCTAGTAAGTCCAAATGGGTTGTTCATGATGTTTCCTATCTCATATGGTCTTGATGGAGACGAGGGTTATTGCGATGGGGTGACATGAATTCTCATATTAGATTCTTAAGGATTTGGATCACTAATGGTAGATGAGACTTTGGTTTTCTCCATGATTCTCTTGCATTGTGATCTTGTTGTAACCATAGATTGTGGGTCAATGATGGGAAAGGTGCATTGAGATTTGCAATTTTTGAACTCTCTAATTGACTCAAATTTTCTTAAAATTGACACTCTAAGCCATTTTGGAGCAATGGTGATAATGGGGAGATGAAAATGATGGATGATGTGGGGAGTGATCTTTTCAAACATTTTGGGACAACACTTTTGAATTGAATTTGATGTTTTGATGTTTGGATAAAGGATGTTTCTAAACTTGAGAATCTTTAGGGTAGACTCATGACCTTCAAGATAAGCTAGTTCAAAGATGATAACTAACTCAACGAAATGCATGGAAAAGGATTCATTTCACATACAAAATAGCCAAGTTAGGGTTTTTATTTGATTGATGTTTAAGTCAAAAAGTGTTGGTGTAATTGAAATTTTTGCAAATTTTGGTGAACTAAAGGATGAAATTTGATGGCGGGGTGAGTGAAATGTTTGACCCAATTTTGACCTAGATTGAACCTTTGTTTTCCAAGACCAAGGTAGTGAAAAATATGCTATACCTATAAAGTGATGAAACCCTAAGAACCCAATGATTTTGGTAAAATAGGACTCAAATGATTTTAGAAAGAGGACCCAATGATTTTGGTAAAGTGAGACTCAATTTTTTTCGATAATGGAACTCAATGATTTTGGACTTAATGTTTTGCATTTTTTTCTTGTCTCAATTTGCTTGTTTTTGGGGAGTCAAAGTTTTAACATACATCAATGTGGGGCATTCAAATAAAGTAAAAAAATTAAAACACATTTTGAAAAAATGATCGTTAAAGGGTATGTGCAGGATCATGATGGGCCAAAAAGTGGCGATATAATGGGTATGTGTAGGGTATGTGGTTCACGAGTGTTTTTTACCCAAAATTGATGAAATGAAAAGGGTTTTTAAAGGAGATTCTCAACTTTACACCAATATAAATTATGCTTTATTTTGAATTTAATAAATAATTATTTATCATTTTCTATTTGAATTATGACTAAAGTCCTGATTGATAGGCTGATTGAAAAACATTTATAGCTTTCAAATGGTATCACATTTTTTGAATCCAAAACATGCATCACATTCTATACTTCACATACTATAGGATTGAAAAAAAAAAATCATGAAGTTTTGACCAAGTTAAGGTGGTTAGGTATACAAGTTTTATATTTTTAAAAGTTGTAATAAAAATTCATAATTAATTATTTACTTGGAAAAAATTACAAAAAAATATGCATCACATCGGGACATGAGTCCTCTACTTATATCTAAAATATTATAAAAAAATATTATCATTTTACTGAAGTTAGGGTAGTTAGACAGATACCTACTTATTATTTTTTCCCTGAAATTTAAGTATTACTGCATTGAAATTTCAAATTTTCACCAAATAGATTTAAAAAAATAAAAATAAACCTAGTAGTTTAGAAACCACATTCAATTTTCTACAGATTCTATTCTTACATATTTATGAAAAAATATAAATAACTTATTCAAATTTTTACATCAAGTTGCCTAACTCTAATTTTTCTAAATTTTTCACCACTTAAGGGCCTGCTTTTTCCATGATGATCTTGCACATACCCTAAACTTCTTACCTAAGTTGGGCATCACTGAACAAGATAGAATCATAATTTAAACTCTGGGCATCACTCTGGTGAAAAGGGGCATCGCTCTATAGTAAAAACAAATAGCACGATACCGTCGAGATTTGGTCTACCATCACCGCACACAATAGCGTCACGATTTGAAATTTTGGGGGTGTTGCAGTTTGAACTTTGGGTGTCACTGTTTACAGTTTTCAATAACTCTATAATAAATCAACGTTGCCAGATTTAAATTAGAACCAATGCATTTAGTTGACATCGGTGTTTCAAATTGAGATAGCATTGCTATCCGGTGATGCTCTTCAAAGTGCATTGTTGTTTGTGATTTGGGCATTGTTGTATCCTACAAAATAGTAAAAAAATGAAATTCAAGCTAAAAAATAGTTAAATTAATAGTTTTCCCTCCTTCTAGTGCTAGAATTTGAGACGAGGAAATATGAGGGTGGTTTGATTATGCTTAATCCATGATGAATTGAAGCATTATTTAGCCACTAAACCTCAATCTACCAAGCAAGATTATTCAAATAGAAAATTTAAACTAAGCATTTAATTGAAACTAATAGTTACAAACTACACAAAAATAATTAAATTCCTACTCTAACCCATTTGAAACTTATCTTGTTTTGGAATTGGTGTCATGTTGATGTGGAACAATGACCCTTTCCCAATCCTATGATTAGTGAGCCTATTTCAATCGATTCTATGGAAGAGAATTGATGAAACTATTGTGATAAATGGGTGAAAATCTGATTTATGCTGAATTGAACATTATGCAAGCTAAATTAACATGATTATATGCTAAAAATGATCTAATTATGTAATTGCTAAGCTAATCTAAGCTAATTCTAAGCTAACAATGGAAACCCTAATTTATAAACAAACTAAGATGGATGCATGGAAGTCATTAATAGATGCTCTAAGATATTATGCAATTATAAATAAATGCTAAATAAGCTAAAATTGAGTAAATTGAGAGTGTGAGTACCAGTGAATTCAACAACATGAGTTTTCAATTGAAAGATGGATCCATTTGTCTCCAAATAGTGACCTATTTAGAGGAGAGCAAATGAAAAATAGAGGGTTCAGATTGAAAAGATTAATTAGCAGTCAAGGATGGAGGAAAAAATGAGACATGGATCGTGGATTCTCATCAATAGATGAGAATGCATGGTGGGATTTAATCAAGGTTTCACAACTTCTTTAAACAAACACACTTTTGACCTACACACATAGGTCAAAGGTGACTTGTTCAAAATGTTAAAAGTTAAAACTTGCATAAGAAGCTAAGTGAAAATATCCCATTTTCAAATGATGGAGGAATAAGAGTATTCTTTTGAAATATCCCATGGGTGAGGATAAAAGGCATTTTGCAAATTAAAAGAAATTCTTAATTGTGCAAAAAGGGGATAAGGAATATTTTGTGGGAATATTCCCTTTGCTTAGAGGAAAGTTAGTTTAATTGCTAATTAAACAAGGTTTAATCATGAAATTAGGGGATTTGAAGAATTAAAGTGACATTTAAATTAATTAATTTAATAAATGGGGGGATAGATGAAATGATATTTAATTAAATAACTTAGGGTTATTTAATTAAATAAGATGACTTAGGGAATTAAATTAAATGTTTTGATTTATTTAATTTAATATGATGAAATGTTAGCATGAAGGGGGGGTAAATTAACTTGATTTGATGAAGTAGGATAATGGATGAAAATGATGCAATTAATTAATTATCTAGGATAATTCAGTTAATTAAGATAAAAGAATATCAATTTCAAGAGTAAATGATGCTAGTAATCCTGTTTTGAGTGCGCGATATTATACAAGACATTTTTCAGTGTCTACAAGTGCTAGTCATTACTTACAAGATTGTAGCCTTTTGTTCAAGGGTTTGTTGAGTTGAAACATTGCATCTTTGTTCATTTATCATTCCTTCATTCTATTTGATTTCATTTCAAGGTTTAATTACCAAAATGGGGTTTGACCAAGGAAAACCCCTATCCACTAACAAAACAACATTTTTCCCTCTCTTTGATGTGTGATTTGTAGATCTAGGTTGAAGATTCATTGAAGACCAAGATTGGAGAAATTTTTTTGAGTTGTCAAAGTTGTCACCTTACTTGGAAGATCATGGAAAGTCACCTACAGGTTGCAATCCATTAATTCAGACTTAGAGATTTGACAAGAGGGAAGCTACATGAAAGAATTAGAGTATGTCAGAATTTTGGAGCAACCCTAACACTGGGAATAAATTGATGCTTGTGGCATATGAGTCCTAGTATACCTATTTTTGGACTTTTCCTATAGATCCAGATTCAATAGTTCCAGTTTTTCATTTCAGCTCGAAACCCTAAACTGGGACTAAATAACCCCTACTAGCGTATGAGTCCCAATGAGCATTAAAGTAAAAAATTTCAAGATTTAAGGTTTTCATTCAAACCTCCTCAATTTCTAGGTGCACCTCTGTGTTTTCTTATTCTTTTATTCTGCATTTCATTTTCATAATTTATGTCATATAGTTAGGTTTTGTATATATTTTACATTCCTTGTCTTTCCAAGCCCTTGCTTGGAGGTGAACCCCTCTTTAGTCTTTAATCACACCCTAGGACACCTTATTTCAGATCTATATCACTCATTCTATCATTGGATTGATATCTCTAGGGTTTCCTTGAGTGAAACTTGTAGAAAATCAGTGGTTGTGTGTGTGTGTCCTAAAACATTACATAGATTACAACGACAATTTTTGAGGTTTCATTTTGGTGAGCCTAGCCTTTAGAACACCTTATTTTTTATTTGGAGTGCATCATAGTCCTAGATCTAACTTCCATTAACTTTGCATTATCTCTTACACGAACTTTGTATTAGGTCTTGTATTAGTTCATTTGCATCTAGGGTTACAAAATATTGCATTAGTGAAAATGAATATAGGTTTAATTTTTTCCTCTTGCATCACTAAATTGCATTTGAAAACTATAATTGCACTTAATCTAGACATCATACAAAATATAAAACATAACATTCACTTAGATTTTTTGAAATTTGTGCAAAAACCCTAATCTGGTACATATATGCCCCTCTGGGTGATTTAGTCCTAGTAGGTGGTTTTTCCTAATTTTTGGGTATTCTATGTTGACTGTTTATCAACATTTAAATCCCTGAAAATCCTTAACTAGGACTCATACACCCCTTTGGGTTATTTAGTCCCATTTCAAATCTTAAACTGCATTTTCTAGCATTAAAAACTCTATTTCTATGTCTTAGTTTTCTATTATTACATTTTTGTTTTAGTTTTCAGAGTTTTTGTTTCATTCATTTCATTGCATATAGCTTAATTTCATTAATTTTGTACATTACATAGTTTCAAATTTACATTTACACCTTTCATTCTAGGTTATTACATTGCATTGCATCATGGATATGTGCTTTGGTAAGCTTTAGATGTCGTTGAAATCATTAGTAGATGTGTCAAGTTGTGCCTTTGGACATGATCGTAATAAAATTGATCTCACTCATGCTTGCTCAACTCCTAATGCATGTCCTCCTTGTGATGTTGAAATCATTAGTGAAGATGATGACAACATGAACAACTTCATAAATAATTTCCTTAACAACCTTGAGACTAATGCATCATTTTATCCTTCTATGAAACAACCAACACCTCTTGAGATGTTTGGTCTTTTACATCCTGAAATTGAGACACAAGCTGAGCCTAAGCTCCCTATAATAGGTGAACCTAGTTCCTCTAATCAAGGAAACATTGAACCATTCTATGTTAACAAGGTAACAAACACTCCCATCAACATAGAAGAGACATATGGAAAAGGATTCATGATTTTAAGTAAACAAGGATGTGATACAACAAGCAAACATGAAATTCACCAACTTTTAGAGAAAATACCAATTGAAGATACCAAAGGGTTAGGATATCAAAATCTTCCCCTTGACATAAGTGTCCTCCTTCTTGATGAACAACCAATGCCTCATAAGAATGATAAGGATGAGGATTGTCTTAGGTCTCCTCCTCAACATATAACACAAGAAATTAATGAATCGAGCAAGCAACAAAGGCCTTACAAACTAAATAAATTACAATTCCCTTGTCCACCATCTGCAACTGAAAGAAATTTATACATACTTTTAAGCCAAGGACTTCTTACATTACCACCAATAAGAGAAGATCAAAAACCAAATCCTAAGAATACAAACACATCACATTGCAAATATCATAGAGTTATTGGACATAGTAGAAATAGTTCCTTAGAGAATTTCCTTTCACTCCTTGCCATGTAATATTTGTAGTATCATAATATTCTCACTACTATATGCTTTACATTCATTGAAAATCATTTCAAAATGCAAGGAGCCCTTTCCCATCAACTATCCTGACTCATTCTTGTCTTGCACTTAGTGGGGACAACAATTAGATAGTCTTGTCCTACTACTATACTTTCCATTGTCCCTTTGGCTAGCTTTCCATCTTCTATATATGATGAACAAGATTGGGATGCGGATGACATGCTATAGGTTGACTCGCATGTGCCTTACTAGTCTTTTTCACTATTTTGTTTTTCATGTTGTGTGTGATTGCATGTGCATAATGTGATCGCCCGTACTATTTTGTTTGATTTATGTCTCTCTTTGTGTCTTTCCTCTATTTGTACCTACATTATTCTCTATGATGTAAACATTTTATCTTTTATTTGTCTTGTGTTTTCCTTTTGGGGATGATGCAAGGCATCAAGACATTTAGGTCTCTTCCATGTTGACCCAAAAGCTTTTCCTTTATCTTTTTCATTTGTCTTGTGTTTTCCTTTTGGGTATGACACAAGACGTCGAGACATTTAGGTCTCTTCCATGTTGACCCAAAAACTTTTCTTTTCTTTTTTTCACTCTCTTTGTGTCATTCTTCATATTCCATGAGTATTTTGGGAATGATGATAGTTTTGAGATGTATAAAAAACATTGTAGCAGACATACTGACCCCGAATCCATGGATCCCTTATGTGATTTTGGGATTTATTTTTGGGGGAAACCACTTTTCATTACGTTGCTTCATTTGGAAACATATGATTTGGCATAGGGCTTTCAAAATAAGATCTCATTTCCTCTTTATTTGGAAACATATTGACCCCAAATCCATGGATCCCTTATGTGATACTGGGATTTCATTTTGGGGCAACCCATTTTCATGATGTAGCTTAATTTTTAAACATATGACTTCACATAGGGCTTTCCAAATAAGCTCTCATGTGGATCCCTGATCATGGAAGTGAATTCCCTTGATAGACACATCCCAAAAATAGGAGGGATGTTAATTATGACTAGCTCTTGTGTGACTATCAAGCTAGGGCATGAATGCAAATTTAGTAGAATATTTTTAATTAAACCTGTAGTGCAGAAAAATGTGGCCCTTTACATTTTCTCTTTTTGGGAGCTCCTAATTTAAATTAGACTTAATAATGCCTTAATTTAGTGTTGTTAAATTTACCTCTTTACATTTACACACTTATTTAGGCCCTCTTAATTAAATTGGGCTTAATTATGCCTTAAGTATGCACTTTAATTCATTTACAAGCCTAATAAATTACATTTTCCGAAGGGAAAGCCGACAATAATTAATTCCTAAACATAATATTTTACATTGAGCAATGTGTGTTCCATGTTTATGGAATTGGGACCCATTCGCCCATGGGAAAATGGGTCCTTCCTAAACCTTAGGACCTAATTTTTATTTTTTTGGGTGGTATTTTAATGATTTCAAATCTATAATTCAATGTCGACTTGTAGTATTTGAATTTCAACAAATTAAGGACACATACCTATAAATAGAAGGTTATTTAACTAATTTTCAACTAGAGTTTTTATGCGAGAATTCCTAAAGAAAATATTGTGATAAAAGGAATTCAAGAGCAGATATACCAAAGATTTATTCCAGTATTCAAGATCTATCCATCATGTCAAAGTCTTCTTGCATCATCCTTATTTTTGGAGCTAATATTGTGATGTAGGTTTCATCATCAAGTCAAGAATTCAAAGTATCATTTCAAGAAAGATTCAAGCATCAAGATCCACATCCAATTTATCTATTTTATGCAAGTTGTAGACCTCTTAAGATCTCCATTATCAAGGTTTCACACAAGGGTTTGTTGAGTGGTAACATAGATTTTTTCATCTTCATTCCCTCGCTTATTTCATTATTTCAATTCAATGTTTGATTACCAAATAGGGTTTGACCAAGGAAAACCCCTATTTAAACCCAAAAAAAAACTTTTTTCTTTTTTGTGTGTGTGATTGTAGATTTAGGTTGAAGAAGACTTGAAGACCTTTTGAAGAGAAAGATTTACAAAGTTGTTAAAGTTACAAAATTTTTCAAAGCTATCATCAAATCATAGAATCTCAACTACATATCAGATTTATGGCTTTTCAACAATGAAACAAGGATAAATCAGAGGCTTTAGATTTGCAACAAAGGCTCTTAAAATATTGTTGCAATGTATGTACTTAGACCCATTCACTCATGGGAGAATGAGTTTTAGATTAGCTTATGAAAAGAAATTTTGGTGACTCGTACACAAGTCTCTTCCCTTCTACAATTTGCATTCTATTTTTTTTTCTACAAATATTGAGCTTAATATTATTGTTTCAAGCATTAGATTGTATTTTTGTGTTGGTTTTCTATTTTTAGTTTTTCTCCCCAAGGTGTTGTTTGAACTTGACCCCCATCCTTTAGTCATATTGAAATCTAAAGATTTTCAGTTTAATTTGATTCACCAAAGGGTTGATAATCAATTTATTGTCTGGATCTCATTTCCTAATGAAATAGTGGAAAATATGTATCATATCATATTTCACCACTTAATTTTCCTTAAACCTAAAACCTATTTTTCATCATTTCAAAAGCTACAGCCTAGAACTTTTTCCCATCTAACTACATAATTTCATTCTCTAGGGACTCATATTCCAAACTCAGGGCATCGGCCACCAATTTTGGCATAACTGTGGTACTAGCACCAAAATATATCATGGAATTATGCAGTAACTTATCTCCTACAATAAGTGTCAACAAAAATAGGGTGGGCTTTGGCTTACATACCTCGTTGCTAGTTTTTCTTTGATATTTATGAATGTTGTAGAACCTAAGGTTTGAGGTTCCTAAACTAGCATTTTTCCTTTCTCTTGGTTATGCACTAGGACTGAGACTAGTTGCAAAGCCTACTCCTCTTTACCTAAAGCACTCTGCAATAACATCTTTTGCTCTAGAATAGCTAGAATTTCCCATAAAGACATATTAGAGGGAGCTCTTCTTAACTATTCTACTATATTGGCAATTCAATCGGTGGTACCTTTCGTTTGAAATGAGTCATTTCTCTTAATTTTAAAAAGGGTTTATTTACTACAAGTGGACTAGCTAACTTCTTTGTAGCTTTCTATTGTGTCTACAGTTGCTACACTTGTGTTTATGGTTTTTTTTCTTGTGGCACATATTCCCTAGTGAATCTCTGCTTTGATCAGGTAATGTAATCTGATTGAACTTGTGGGAATCCTATTATCGAAACTTAATTTTCAAAGACGAAGTCTTCTCCCTCCATCCAAGAGAAAAGTGCTTGACCGGGGGCAATTTTTGTCTCTTCTTCTAAAGACATTCCCTACATCTAAGCACTAAGTCTAGCACTTTCTATCCCATGAGATTGATAGATACTCACATCTAAAGAGATGCCTTGGCTTCTCTATTCTGCTATTTTTGTTAGAGGTAGAACTATTTGACCTGAGGCCTATGATTGATTATTTACCCTAGGATCTCCCTTGTATGGATTATGTTGGAAGGGTGGTCTACCTCCTTGGTAATTCTGAGGAGGAGGTTTTGGAGGTGTTTCTTTTTGACACATTAACCTAACAATCTCAATTGAGAAATTCCTCGATAGGTTCTTTATGTTGTTCATCTCCATGGCTAATGAGGAAGAGATTGAGGTGCTTGTTTGTGTATTAGGATACACGTACATCAATGGAGAAGGTGTAGAGGATGTACTAGGAGTTGCCTCTTCTTTTATTTGAGTAGATATAGCTACAAACATCGGCATTGGTGGCCTAGGTTAGAGCTTCCTAACATCCATCAAGCTATTTTTTGCTATCATCGCTAGTTCATATGCATCTGGTAGAGTGCCATAATGTTTGAATTGAAATCCTTCAAGTAAAAAATAAATTCCATAGCTGGTGAAGGTTTGGTTGTTATGGGAATCCTTTGTCAGGTTTTGTGAAACCTGGTGTTAAAATCTGTCATGGCCTCTTGGGGTTCCCTTTTGATTGTTATCAGCTACTATAGTAAGGATGAGCGGTCTCCCTTTTCTGAAAAGTGCTCAAAGAGTATGTTTATGAGCTCATCCCAAGTATTGATGAAACTCAAAGTCAAAGACCTATACCAATCTTGAGCCTTGCCTTTAAAGGATGTAGCCAACAATCTGAGGGAAATATTCTACTCTGTAATATTGTGCAAACATCAACAACATCTTGAAGATGTTCTAATGGTGTCTTCAAGTCTTCTCTAGTAAAATTTAGAACTAATTTTAGAGCAATTTTAGGGATAGGAGGTCATCCATTTAGAGGGGTAGGAGGAACAAGTGAACTTCTATTGTTCCAAGACGTAATGTTTTTGGGTGGTTGATGGGTCATGGGGAACAAACCTCTATGTATATGAAAAATGGGTATTATGATATGGAATGATCTATCAGCTGGTGGACTAGATAAACATCTAGATTTAGGGCTAGTGCTTCTAACCCTGTTTCTTCTAACAAGTGATACAAATCATGTATTTCTTCCCATAGGATTAAAAGATGTTAACTGAGAGTATCATAAATTACTTTTAGAAGATGCTCTCATTTAGATCTTGGGTATGAATGTGCAGGTTTAGTCTGTAATGTCACTATTAATCTAATTGGAGTGCCTCTTCAAGGTTGAGTATCAAACACTACAAAGATCACTTGGTTCCATTAGGTATTCCAGAAAAATAATTGTTGATCATAAAATCCTACACTTCTTTGAATAGCCTTATGAGAAAATCAAAGGATATGGGGCGTATTATGCTCCACTGAATGACCTTTAGGCTTTTAGAAGTTGGATCTTCATTCTTGTTTTTATGAAAAGGGAGGAAGAAATGTAAAAATTAAAACTAACTAAGAAGATGTGTCAAAAAAATTTTGCAACATTTCAAAAACCCCTAGTGGAATATTAATTATGAAATAATGAATACATAGTGTCACAAACCCTTCATTGTTGAGAGGAGAACAAACTACTAAGGCTTATGCAAGCACATAACAAACATTCATATCTTCTCATGAGAAGCACCCACTAAGGTTCAGAAGGGGATGATATATCAAAGAACAATTTTTTACTACTTTGAATATTTTGTAGAGATTCCTTTACCTAATAGCATAGTATGAAACCTAACACAAATTTTGCATAAAATATAAGTGTGAACATGATTCAATTTACCACATATTTAGGTTAGATACCACAAAATCTGAAAACCAAAGAATGATCAATTATCAAGTTCACGTCTGAAACATAAATGACACAAAGCATAAGCTTTACATAAGAAAAGAATGATACATATGATAATTTCCAACTAGGCACAATCCAATATGCTTCTCCTAAATCTATTACTTTAATTCTCAAAAATAATACAAAAATGTAAAGTTCAAATGTTAAAGACTAGACACTATCTTTATGATTGATAAAAAATATTGATTACAAGACAATAATAGACAATTGTGTAATAGATCTTCTACATCATTTTTGAAAAGGAAAAAATAGGTTTTACAGGGACCTGAAACCGCAGAGTTTAAACAACAAAAGATAACAAAATAAGTCCAAACAAGCAAACGGCTGTCCCAAAGAGGAAACGACAGCACAAAGAGACAACAGGGCCCAAAAACCTAGAAACAAACACCACCGCACTACTCCAAGGTGTTCAATAACTCCTCAGCCTCCTTTTCAACATCCTTCATATCCTATAACCCTTGCTTGAGGATTTGAGCCATATGTGACGAAGTCGGGGTCTTCCTCTTAATGTTAGCCCGGGTACGAGTCGAAATCTCTTCACCAGCAGATCTACAGCCTCTGTCCACATCCAAATCCACGACCAGTGAACCCTTTTGGTTTTTTTCAAGCTTTTCCACCATTGCATTGATGATAATGGTGTTATGCCTGGCAATGTTGTGATTGTTCACCACAATGGCCCTAATATTTTGGCCTATCTTGGACATACTGCACTCGATACTAGTCAATCTTTCCTCCTGTGATTGCTGTCTTTTCCTTGGTAAGGGAGAGGCTCAAAAATTTCCTTTTATAGATCTTCTACACCGTTGGAGAGGCTCAAAAATTTCCTTTTATAGAGAAAGGGAAGCAAACAAGCATAAAGCTCTCTCCACCACTAAAAACACAAAACACAAAACCAAAGCGGTGGCATTAAATCCACCACCTCAAAAACCTGTTTGAAGATTGGATTGTTAGATAAATCCATAGAGTAATAAAGTTTGAGCTGCTAAAAATGAATTGAAATGGAACTCAAATCACCCAAGATTGCTCCTTTCATTAAAAATATGTGAAATTTGCTGAGTTAGAGCCTGGCTTTCGACAAAAAGATCTTCCTTGTAAGAAGTAATGTGGCAGCATAAAAAACTCATTTGACACAAATTCTGATTGCTAGTAAACACCGGGAGGTAAATTTCTTGAAGAAGATGGCATTCGTGATCCCTCAGAGAATGCCCGGTGCCTCTAAATATTCACCTACTAACAAGGCGCTCAATAAAAACCTTGCTTCAGCATTCTTTGCTTCTTGCTAACAAAAATATGATAGGGACACATGGCATAAGAGTGGGTATTTAAGAAAATCCTTTAGAGTTGCTCGACAGAAACCTCACAGTGTAATCGCGTGTCATTCTTCATTCCTGAAAGATAAAAGATATTCAAAAGGTTTTGTGTCCACCACATGGCACCATCGTGTGCCTTTACCCAAATAGAGAGCTGCAACCTTCTTTAAACTGTGCCTGTGTGACATGTGGGTGTGCCTGACAGTGGATAAAAAATGGGGAAAAGGGAAGGAAAACCCCTATAACTGTGAAGCCAAAGTGAGAACAAAATACCAAGAAAATAAAGGAAACAAACAAGCACATGTAGAGAAAAAGCTCTACACTCACAATGAATAAAATTTAAGGTAGTATGCAAGAAATAAGAATCTAGAATAAACGAAAGAAAGGAGTCTAAAATAGAATTATTCAATGGATGCAAGATTCAATAATTGACTCAATTTGAATTGAGATAAGAATAAAAATTTAAATATTAATTCAAAGTTTTGATTGTATTTATATGTACATATTTGGTGAATACCACATGATTTAAAATTGGAGTAAAAATTTAGAAAATCTTGCGTGATCATAAAATGGTTCATATAAATGTCAAGTTATTCATGCCATGATCCAAAACACATGTTATGATTTTTTAGACAATAATGACTCTATTCTTAGGATGACATTTTAATCATAGAGGTGAAAGTGGTCCTAATAAATTGTGAAATTTTAAAATTATTGGTGAATATATATTGGATAAATTGAAACATTCCCTCAAAAATTTAGGTGACTTCCCATTATAAATGTATATGTTACATGGTGGTAAAAAATATTACTTATAATGCCTCTAAATAAATTGGTGATGGTTTAACATGCACTTCACTCATAAATAAAAAATATTGGTGATTTAGGCCCTCAACAATTTTCATAAAGCCTACTAAAACTCAATTGGTTGACATGAAATAGTTTAGGAATTGACATGTTTTAGAAAACCTTTGTTAACATTTAATGCTTATAATTTTTCTATTTGATTTAAGTAATGTTTAAAGATTGATTGATTATGGTATTAAATTAGAGATACATGTTTATCTTAGTTTAAACAATAACAAAGGAGCTCTTGTCTTATTAATGAACATTAAAATATGATTTCTATTAGCTAGAATTGATTTGACAATAATATTGAAATTAATACAATTAAAAAATCAATATTTTAATTCTAAAAAAGATAAAATAAATATTCAAAAAATCTAGAACTTCCTTGTGTCGCTTTAAAAAATATCAATATTTCAAACATATTTTTTGTTCCAATTTGTGAGTACTATTATCAATTATATGAACACAATGTATGTTAAAAGACAAAATAGTCAATTATACGAACACAAAATAGTCAATTATTCAAGCTACTATTTATATGTTTAAAATATTTGTTTTGTTCCAATCTATCAACATTATTGTCAATTATACGAACACAAAATAGTCAATTATTCCAACTATAATGTGTATTCATTGAATGTGTGACAATATAAAAAACTAATCACCACATGACACTTACTATATTCATTTTTTCCCTTAATAATTACATTAAAAAAATAAAAGATAAAAGAATCTACTTTTAATAAAATAAATGAATAAATATTTTGAATAACGTTTAGAAATACTAAGGGACGGGGACAAAAAGAAAAAAACCTATCTATGGGACCCAAAAAGAAAATGATCTTGACCTAATGCGAAACACCTCAGGCAGACGCAACTCTTGGGCATCAGCATGATTGGACAGTTTACAGCCGTCCACCATTGAGGCGAACTCTTAATAGGATAGTTTTGGTGCGCCATTTCGTATGTTAGACACAAACGTGGAGAGATTCAGAATTAGTATTAATTAAAGATTTACACGACTAACTAGATGTACAATTCTGATCTTTCGGCGTCACATGGCAACCACTGACCTTTGAGCAGCATAGTGTTTAAGACCATCAGCTATACAATCCATGTATCTGTGTCAGGCGTCTCCCAGAAATCTATCTCATTCTCGGCCCCGATAACCCTTCATAATTACAATTTTAGATTCTTACTTATTTTATACGATTTTGATCTGCCAGCTTTATTATTGAAACTTACATAAACTTTTGATCTGCTAAGAAAGCGCGAGAGATGTCTCAGATCGTTTATCCTTGTGCTGCCTGTAAGATTCAACGAAGAAAATGTGGAGATAATTGCGTGCTTCCTCCCTATTTCCCACCTAACGATCCTTGCAAGTTTTTACTAGTACGTAAATTATATGGGACAAGTAACATAGTCAGAATCCTTAAGGTATAGAACAAATGCTTTTTAAAGATTTTGTTAATAGATCGCCAAATTCCTTTTCTCAGTTTTAACTAGTATAGGAGAATTCACTGTAAGCATTAATTCAATCGAAGTACAAATATATGACGGAAACCCTTGCCGAGCAAGGGTAAAGCTTATGAACCTGACTGAAACCGTTGGCCTTTTCTTTTTTGTATTGTAATTGCAGGATATTCCGGCTGAGAATAGAGCAGATGCTGTAACCAGCATGGTATATGAAGCAAGTGTGAGAATGCAAGATCCAATCTACGGCTGCACTGGTGTAGTTTGTCTACTGCAAAAGCAAGTATTACACCTGCAATCACAACTGGCGAGCGCACAAGCAGAGCTCCTCAATGCACAGGCTGATCTAATGTCTCGCGCGACTGGATTTTCAAATGGCGGTGAAGCAGGAACTGCATCGGGTGTCACCCACGATATGGATGACATAATTATTCTTGAAGATGATCAGGATTTGTTTGGATTCTAAGACATATTCTGCTGCTTTTAAAAGGAAGAACTTATGATTTCACCAATCTGTAATAGTGGTAAATAATCGCTGAAATTTAGATTACTTGAATCCATGCCTATTGCTTGCGAACTCATTCTGGATTGATGTTATTTAGTTTTACAAGTTTTCTGTAATTGGAAATTATGTATCTACTTTATATTTATTAATCTATTAGCCAAGCATGGCATTTATTATTATATTGTGTCTCATGCTGATCCAAACACTGTTGTCGCTTGTTCTGGTACAAAATCAGAGAAAATGGTCCATGAAATGCTGGTGGATACGTTTACTTTTCCAATTGCCGATATATTCGATCAAGTGACCAATGGTATGCTTCCACAGGCTCCACACATGTCACCTGCATGTTATAATTGTTATAGGATTTTTTTATATAGAGAATAAAATAAAACCTTGTAAAGAACCGTCTTCTTCATCAGTAGTAGTACAAATTGAAATTCATCATATCCATGAGGTATGTCTGGAGCAGATACAGAGATGGAGAGTTAGTGTAGCCCATAAATAGATTGGCCTGCAGCTATTCTTCTATAGAAAAATTTAAATAACACTTCTATCTCAATGCTCATATAATAGTTCTAAAAGATTATTTTTTAAATATAAAGTAATTTAACAGTTTAAATTAAATTTGTTATTTTATTTTAAAAATAAATATATTTTTTATAAAAATTGTAAATCTTAAAATGTTCAATTACAACTCTTATAATGTATAAATTTTATGTATTTTCAATTTTTTTAAAATATTTTACTGGATTCAAAAGAATTTAAACTAGATTTATATATTTTGTAATGCTCACAATACATTCTTGATTAAGATAAATTTTCTCTCCTCTTTTTTAATTAAAAATAATTATATTATTTTAAAGAACTATTATATACTAGCCACACAATAAAATGAGAAAGTAATATGATAACATGTCACAAAGTTAATATGTTAGGTTAAGTCAAAGAAATAAAAGCAAATAAATAGAGACCAATCAAAATACTACAATTTGGGTCGATCAACACCTATTTCCTGGGTCCCTCTGTTTCCTAGTGTGATTTGAGCTATTTCCTAGCAAGAATCGATTTGTTTTGGATGGGAATCCCCTGAACTTTGTGTAGACTATTGTTGTTGGGCAGGATGGTGTTGGTGGAGGACCTATTCCCTCTCCTCCTGTTTCTTCTGAAGACCATCAAAAATAATTCTATGATGTTGTTTTAAATGCTTGTTCCCATATTCCACCTACTCCAGCTAAAGTTTGGCCTCTTCCTTGTGCCTGTACATCACTTGTTGTGGTCCGTGGGCTTGAGGTTGCTAAGAATGAGGATTTTTTTTTTGTCAGGGTGTAGTCTATAGGTTTAATGGCTTGTGGACCTCCTTTCCTAATCTCCATAAGTGGGTTTCCATTTCCTAGAAGCCTATTATTTTTGGACAAATTAACCTCTATCCCAGTGCTAGATTTTTTTCTTTGTGACATTTTTTTCCTCTGAGGATTGTGATAGAGTGTTGGACAAGGTGTGAATGTGAGGTGTTCATTCGTTGTTCATTCAACCTTGGTCTCGTTCTTTCAATCATCTTACGAAGCCTCTAAATATCAAACCAGTTTGGGTTCAACTGTTGAATCACACTCTCTAGTTTTGGGAGGATTTTTGTTTTGAAGCTATTGGCAATCCCATTGGTAGTTTTTTGTAGGTGAATTCTACGTCTCAGGGTCTTTGGCATACTACGGTGGCTCATGTTTTAATCGATTTGGATATCTCCATACCTCTCCATGGCGATGTGGTCTTGATGGTGGACAGACCTTGGATGCAAATTTTGGACTATGAGAGTCTCCCTTTTCGGTGTAGGAAATGTTTCTCTATTGGTCACCTAGCCTTTGGTTTCCCTCTTCCTCGCCGCAAGGGTGTTGCTACTTGGTGGAAGAATGCTCTCTTGGACCATCTCATGGTTGGCTCTCCCTTTTCAAATGGAAACCCTCCCTTGACTTCTCCCATGGATTCGAAGCCTTTCCAGGCTCCTCTTCCAACTTTCCCTTCTATAGAACCTTTGTTGCCTCGATCTATTGTTGTTCAATCAAAACCTGTCCATCCCTCATTGAATGAATTTGTTGGTCCTTTGATCACTCATGTCTCCTCTTCTTCACTGTCGACTCCCTCACTACATGGTGGCTTCTCACCTGGCGTGGCTGTTGTGGATCTATTCCCCTCGCCTCACTCGATGGATTTCAATTTTGAGTCTTCTTGGTCGATTGTGCTAAGGAAGAAGAAGGGACTCCCCAAATCCATTGCTTCTCTGTAGCCTCGGGTTCAGGGAGTCAAATTATCCTCCTCTAGATTTGGGGTTGTCTAACCCTTTTTTATTTTTCTATAGCTGTCAATTAACTATTTCTATTTTCTTTCTTCTAGTTCTTGTTCTAGTTTGAACTAGCTTCTTTTTGGCCCTTTGGGATTTCTATGTGAAGGGTACAACACCTTGTAAATGCTGCTTATTTTATCAAAAATAGCTCAAATCAAACAAATTATTATTTTTTAAGAGAATGGGTGATTGGAATATCTTTATCCTTAGTTATATCTTTGAATTGCTAATTTAAAAAAATGAATTATCAAGGTGCTTGTCTTCTTCCTTATTCTTCTATTTAAACTATTTATTTTTTAAAAATGAACCATCAAAACCTAAAATTAGGAGAGAAGAAAAGGATTTGAATAGAATGATTCCCTTAGCAATTCTTGGAGCTATACTTACTATATAAGTCACATGGCTAACCATTTCATTCATCATTTGAGGATCTATAATATTTTAAATTACTTTCTTTGAATTATCATACCTTACTTTTCTTCTCTTTCAAACAAAGTTCATATTTACTTTGTATTAACACTCCCTTCATAGGGATTAATTGTCCTACGCTCTCTACACTTTTTTTGAACTAAATTTAACATTATTAGTCCTTTTTTCTTTTGAAGGGCCTTGAATATTTCAAACATGTTCAAAATATTAGTTGTTTGATGCCTTATTTTTGTTGAGCATTCATTCATTAGACATGTATATGTAATTTTGTTGTGATGAAGATGTTTCAAGTGTTTTTAGTTGTCTAAAGTATCATTTGTTACAATTTGCAATTCTTTAAAAATTGGTCATACTAATTATATTTATTAGAATTGAGGGGAAAATGGTCATAGTCAAGCTTCTACATATATTGACATCCATCTAGATGTAGCCAAATGAATTCAAAGAGATATTTCTCCAAATCTACTTTTACATATATTTAAGTGCATAAAAATTGTTTTCATCTTAGCCTTACTAATGAAATTGCCCATACTTCTACCAATAGTAGCTAAATATTTTTATTAAAAATAAGTTGAAATTGGGAATGTTTCAACCAAAAAATTACTACATTTGTTATAGTTTTAGCTAGGTTAAAATCTATGGACATGTGATTTTGATAAATTCCTCTTACCCCTAGAAAATATTAGTCACATCTTGAATTAGACCTTTGTCCTTTTTTACTTAAAAAGAAGAAAATTTAGAATTCTATTTTCCAAAAATAAATTCTCATTTTCCCCTTCAATAAGGGTTTTTAGTATAGGTCAATCCAAGCATCCATAATTATGGGTCTTGTCCAATGAATCATAAAATTTCCAACTAAGACTTTATCATAAAAAAATAGATTATTTTCCTTTTTAGGGCCATAGATGAAAGTAGGTTTTGGTGTCATATTCAAATATTCTATAAAACTAAGACTAAGGGTTGTGGCTTGATTAGTAGCTACTATTACTAAAGAATCATAGTCATGAAACTTAGATTAAAAGATACAATTAACTTTTGAAATAATTAATGGTAAACCAAAGAAGAACTTAGATATAGTAAGTGGTGGGCCTACAAACATAATCACACCAATAGGTAGTTGTACCTAAGAAATAAAATTAACCTAGAACCTTAGCACATTTCTCTTTCCTAGCTTGTATCTAATCTTTATTTTTCTATTGCCCTTTCATGTTCAAAATGTAAAATTAATTCAACAAATCCATTACATGCCATTAAAAAGATATGTTACCATTTTCTACTAACATAAATCCTTCCATTTTAATGTAAGAATTCTTTGTAGGTTGTTTATTTTGTGTGTTTTTTTGTTTTTTGTGAATGTGTGAGAGAGAGAGAAATTAGATGAAATTTTAAGGGTTTTAGACAAAGAGAGAGGTTGCATGAAAATTTAAGTTTTTAATAGTCTATAGATCTTTTGCAAAAGATGTATTTTTTATTTCATTGATCATTTTTTTATGAAAATAAAGATTGACCTCCCATTAAATATTATTTTTAAGTTTTTTTGGATATGACAACAATAAGAAGTTGTAACTAGTAGTTGACATTGTACAAAAAAATGTTAGTAAATTTATTAAAATTAAAAGCATAGATAGAAAGAAAATTATTTATAAGATGGAAAATAGGATAAGAATGTCTTACTGTTAATCATGTAATGGAATATGATGAGCATATTCAAAAAAGGCGGAGATTGCTTCATATGGAGCTATAACTAAAACATAATTTGAGAATATGATGAGAGCAACATGCATGGAAAAAAAATCAATTGACTATTACATTTTACATTTTAGCTAGAGGCCATCCAATGATAGAATACCTAAAATATAATATTTTATTATCTTTAATATGCACTCCTAACTTTTCTACTACATGTTAGTCAATAAATAGTTTATCTAAATGGGAAATTCATCTTGCTAAGGTGTAAAAATAGGATATATGTATTCTTGTATATAGAAAGCCATGTCCATCAACCTCATCTACTCTTTATTCATAAAATAAAATAAAAAAATATTGCATAATCTAGATGTTAACTATTTAATAAATATTTAAATGAGATTTGGAGGTATGGATGACTATATAATTAAAAAAAGGTTGGTGTAGATAGTTGTGGATAGAGATTGAATAATGAAAGGTCGTAGAACTATTTTTCTTGAATATACAAACTTCTTGTTCATTGTACAAAAATTTCCTTCACTACATGGCCCATAGAATGAGTTTAGCATTCAAGATTGTGAGAAATTTTTCTATAGTATTAAAAGCTAAAGACCAAGTCCACAAGATCCATTAGTACTTTTGTCAAATTCCCTTTTTTTTATTACAATATTTTTTTAAAGGAATAACTATAAGATACAAGATTTGTAAGGATTTTGATACTAGATCAATATCCTTGAATAGTCCAAAGTAAAGATTATTTGTAGAATATCAACCCTTTCTTAAAGTAATGTATACAAATTACCTCATAAGAGACAAAGATTATGACCTGTTATTTATCTTAAATAATAAAGAAAACCTTATAACTTTATCTAGTACTCTTTTTGTGTTGTATAATATGAACATTATTGAGAAAAACTATAAAGAAAAATATATACTATATTTCATGATATATAAATTTATATAAAATGGTATGTATGATCCTTGATAGTATATATCTATAAGAAAATTAATTGGAAATAATTAAATTTAACAATTGGAAAGTGATGAAACATGTGGACAATACTACTATATTTTAAAATTTCAATTCAAGTAGAGAGTTATCTATCTTTGCATGGAGATATGAGATATTGATGCACTATTTCACTAGGATTAGGCACCTACTAAAGAAGAACCCATTCCTTGGCATGCTACTCCATTCCATACCAATTTAACACAAACTTTTTAAAAAATGAAAATAATGATTAGAAATATCAAATTCAAACAAAAGACATGCAATTAGAATGTTATGCGTCAATTCTTGAAATAATAAACTAGTCAAATTTATCAAAAAAAATTTAAAAAAATTAAAAATAATGAAAATAATGATGAACAATATGAAATTGAAATAAGAAACATACAATTTAACAATATTTTATATGTCAATATAAAATAAATAAGCTATTTAGTTTCATCAAACAATGATTAAAATTCCTTTAAGTAATTTTAAGTATGATTATATGTCATAGAATGCAAATCATATGGAAAGATATAATGTGTGGGTCCTATCATGGATTTTTCTCTTTTACAAATTGTTGCAATTTTTTATGTTTTGAGAAGATGTATGTGCACTATAACATGCACATATTATAATGCACACTCACTATACTTTACTTTATAAATTCCAACTATTAGAGTTGAATTTGCATTGGAACTATAAAAAATACTAAACCTACATGTGAGTTATGCAAATACTTGTTTTATATAAGACATACAAAAATAAGAAAATGTTGAGTATGCTTTGCATCAAGTTTACAGAGTTTAAGAAACTATTTTTAAAAAAAAAGTCATGATGACATGAATCTCTTTCTTATTATAGTAATCATGTACTTTTCCATAATTCAAATTAATTAAGATTCCATTCCTTATTTGTTGATACCTTCATTTTTTCTTAAAATTTATATTTATTTTTTGATATCATTTTTCATCAACTAATCAAAATTTGAAATAAATTACATATTTATATTCTAGACTCCATTATACACATTCAAAAAATATTTTAAATTATTTTTCTCAAAATTAAGGAGTGGGGGGGCATTCTTCATTTTTCATTTTCTAAGATGTGTTTACTTTGAAAATTACTAAAAAGCCATACATTCATTAAAATTTTGAGAAAATATATGGCATAAACTACATGATGTTAGAAAAAATTCTAATAAAGGGATTTATGAAATACTTATAATGAGCCAACATTTTAGGGGGAGCACACTTGATGCTTTGATTTTTTTTTTTCTAATGTTAAGACCATTTCTTTAGCTCCCCTCATCTCACCTCTTAATCTACACTATTATTTTGCAAAATAAGTATTTTTAAAACTTAATTATGAGAAATATTGATCTTTTATTATTGAATCTTGAAAAGTTGAGTGTAGTTAATTTGAATTTTTTATACAAGATCAATCTTTACTAATTTCAAGAAAAAAATGCCCCTTTTGACTCTCTTTTGATTTCTAATTTCCAAATACTTACCTTAATGCTTCACTACTTCCATAATCTCATAACTATATATATATATATATATATATATATATATATATATATATATATATATATATATATATAATATTGAAATACATCTATATGATATATCTAATCTAAATTCTTATTTCATTTGGAAAATAAGTTTATTAGAATATGAGGCTATATTAAAGAGATTTGACTTATTGGAGCTAATGGGAATGGTACATAGTTGAGAAATAAATAAAAGATAGGCCAAGATTTTCTCTTGAAGATTTTATATTTATTTATGATCTATGAACTTAGGGAAAAGTAATTATACACTAAATTCATTTGTCTTTGTTGTCTAGAGAATTGAATTTCAAATCCTTTAACACATGAAAATGTAGTATTAGTTCTACCATTTATAAAGGCTCGAGAAGCATAAATCCATTAAAGGGTACATAATTCCATTTAATATGAATGGCCTAGGCACATGGATATATATGTATTAATAGAGATATTCACAATATACCCGAAATCAAATTATTTTTTAAAAAGAGTTGGGAATATGAAAATATAGGCACCTAAATAGAATGAGATTAATTTTTAAAAAATGTATACATGAAGGAACCTATGTTGGTAGGCACAACACTATGAATGTAGCAATTCCTTCTAAGAGAAAAATATGGTGTATGGAGAAATGTACATATAGGTAGTGCTCACAAAATAGTTAAATTAAAGATAAACGTTTATAAATGGGGAGATGTATTAATATAATATAGGTGTATTAGTAGGGAAATGCAAAATATTATTCAAAAGATATATTTATTTAAAATAAATTTGTATAATATATGCATGGTTGAAATTAAGAATAACATAATTATATATAAAAATAAATTAGGAAAGAGATTCAGGGTCTTATATGGATAGATAGGTATAGAAGGTAAAGATGTAGATAAGAAAGAGATATAATTAAGCATGTGTGTATAGGTTAAAAAATTGAATATAAATGAATAGATATGAAAATGAAGTGTGGGATATATTAGGAGGAATTTTCTTATTATTTTCTAGGATTTTGTAGCATCAAATTCATTATTTCTAGTTATAGGAGACAGTTGTATAGAGAAACATTTATAATTAAAAGGATTGTTAAGATTTTTCTTTTAATTTATGGGATGTAAATGTAAATTAATATAAAAATATTCAAAATAAGATATCTTTTGTTTTCTAATCTACATTATCTAGATGTAATCTTATGAAAATATTTAGTAGAGACTTACTTGAATTCTAATTACAATTTACTCCTTGATGTTAACATTATCTCATGTTCTAACTATTCAACTGCAAATCAAAACTTGATTAACCATCAATTTATTTCATACCATTTAACTTAAATTTAATGAAAATCCCTTCATCAAAATAGAACATATTTCACCACTAATCTAATTCACTCTCTGTTCAAGTAAGAGTTAGCTACCAACTACTAAAAGTATGAAACCATAAGAATTTGTTGGTTAATAGAATCTAGGAACAAAATTTAGTTGTTAAAGAAGCCAATGAGAGAGGACTGAAAAGGCATCAAATTCCAGGAGTGGGCGGAACAATGACCCAAGGCAGGTTGGCGTTTAAAAAGATGTGACAGCACTTATGTTTCCCGCACGTTGAAAATTAGGTTTAATTTCCGTGTTAATTAGGGTACCTCATAGAATTGACGGTTAATACTAAGTACTCTACACAGATTTTTCCTCAAGTCAAGAAAAAATATCTCTCTGTGTCTGTCTGTTTCTGATGACCGAATTTCCCGCATCTCCTTTTCGATTGGAAATTTTAACTCCTTACACCCACAAAATAAACTTTGTCCTTTTATCCATTAAACATTTAAATGGTGAAAGTAGTATGCTCTGTCACTTTTCGTGTCTATTGATGGAAATGTTATAACATAAATATAATAATAATATACTAATAAGTTACATTTTTAGATTAAATTTTATTGTTGTTTAACTTTTACTTTTTACATTGCATTTATTTATTTTTGTTTGTTATTTTTATTTTATTTGTATTGGTATTTGTTTTTATATATTATTTTCTTATAATGAAATTAATAATTTAAATTTATAGATTATTTTTGCATAATTTTATATTGACATAAGTTAAAGAGGGGAAGTATATGAATTATCTTGAATCATAAAATATCAATTTTAAATTTTAAAAAATTTGACCATCTCTATAAGTGGTTAACAGTCAACTTAATGCGAATTTGTGTAGCATGTTAATATGTGAGAACATTTATACATTCAATGTGCACTTAATTTCATATGTTAAATCATTAGAGCTCACTTAAATTTTAGAGGGCAATAAAATAGTTTATTATATTATCCTCATATAAGCCACTTACATGTTTACAAATGTTATTTTTGATATCTCTTAACCTTGTTAATTCAATTTGTTATGAGGTATGATGTAGAAGAACTTATTCACCTAGACCTTTTGTAAACTTCTAAATGATGTCTCCAAACACCACCTTTACAAATACAAATATCTAGAGGTGAAGGAAAGTAGATTTTTGGTACACCAATTCATCGTCATGTGTGACATAGGTCAATTCCATGTGTTAAATCAAATTCAAGATAATTGAGATTGAACTTGTGGGTTCTTGGGATTGATTTGATTCATTTGTATGGAAAACCAAGATTTGAAAATATATCAACTTACAGATAAGTACACCCATCCTCTTATTTAATTATCACATTTGCTTCAATTCTATTATTAATCCCAAATGCTAAATTGGTCAAAAAAATAAGTTCTTATTGTTCCTTGCATAAATCAAGACAAAAATATTACTTTTTACTAATGAAAGGAAGAAATGTTAAAGCATTTTTACTAGGCCAAATATTGGTGTGAATGGGGTTATTCCCTAATGAGCTCCACTATTGGATCATTTTCATATCTTATCACTAAAGTTTACTTAGGTCATTTTAAGTGTATTTTCACTTTATCTCTCAGATCATAAGATTAAGACATTGATAGTGCTTGTCCAAAATTTTGACTCTCTAAAACTTCCAAGATTAGACCTCATATTTGTAAGGGTTCATTAATTTTTTTGCATTAGGGCTATGAAAAAACCCTAAACCCTAGTCAAGGTCCTGCCACTTTATTTCATTTCAAGCATTGATTTCCTATCTCGATTACTTGGTCCCTTCAGTTGTGTCTTCAAGGATTCTATTTCATCTTTTGACCAATAATTTTCCTAAGAACTAGTTAATCCCATTACCCTTATATTATTTTAAACTATTGCTCCTCCTTTTGTGCTTCATCAGGCCCCACAAGACACATGGTGTTATTTCACAGAATCTCTTCATTTCACAAGAACTTTTCATTTTTTTATTATCTCACTATGAACATGTGAAATAATGATGTCCTCGTTATTGACATTTTTGAGTCCTCCACCTATCAAAATCACAAGTCTTGATCCATTTAGCTCTTTTCAATTGGTAACCTACTCTTTAGGTTCTTGGTATGTTAATTTTCTCGTGATGTCTCTTAATTCATGCATTAACCAACCCCTTTTCCTATTTCCTCAAATCTTCCTAGTAACTTCACATGTTTTTAAAAAGTTTAAGTTATCAAATGACATGATCCTTGGGTGGCCCACATCTAAATCCTAGTCAAGGCCACTTGTTGTCATCTGATTTATTCACATTGGTTATGTGCTTTGTGGAACCTTTTGTTTCTATGGGATTTTCTCCATGAACATGCAGAATGTTATATGTTTTCTCTATGAAAGGGGTTATTTCTTTTTCTCATAAATTTCTTCTATCAATGGAGCTTTTATGTCATCAATGTTCTCCCTATGAATCTTTGAATTCATTCCACGTGTTTTTCCTTTCTCTATTCCTTGATTTCACAAAATTTAATGTCTTCGTAGCGATAAATTATTAATATTTTGTTTCCATGAAGCTTCAAAATGGTTACATGTGTCTAAGTTTTGTGGAAACATTTCAAATACATCAGATTTCTATTTAAGGAAATATACCCAAATTTTCCTAGTTGTGTCATCTATAAAAGTAACATAATACCAATAACCACTAGGAGCAAATACCTGAGCTAGTTCCCATACATTCATATGCACAAGCTTCAACTTCTCGTATTTCTTTAAATGCTTTCTATCCTTGAGAAATATGACCTTTTTTTGTTTTCATACACAACCTTTACATGAATCCATATTAATACATTTCAAATCTGGTAATAACTTCTTAGAATGAAATATTTTCATACCTTTTTTACTCATGTGCCTAAGTTTATTATGCCACAATGTTGTCTTTGAACCTGCAATAACTATTTTTATCCTTTCTTGTGAACTAACAACAATTTTTCTAGAGTCTGTTACAAAACCCATACCAACTACTATCGAATCCATAGTAATTATTGTAGTTGTTTTTCTAGAAAATTATTTAATTTGATTTTTCTCATCAACAACTAAAGTAGAAGGAACAATATGACATGTGCAAAGATATAAGGTTCCTACTTTCACACCTTTTTCTACTGTAACGCCCATCGTGCAAACCCCAGAGAACACACACATAATGCGAATAATTTTTTTTTTAAAATAACAAAAGTAAACATGCAATAACATTAAAACAGAACCACATAACATATTACATAGCATTACACACTTGGTTCTCTGGGGCACGCGAGGTTACATCGCAACAACTAAACAGAATTAAAGATAAATAATATAACATAACCATTTAATGTATGATAACCATATACAATAATACATCTGAAAATCAGGATGCGAGCATAATAAACATCGCATAATTACATCCATGATAAATCTTTTAACAAGATACAAATAAACCCTAACTATTACATCATTGATATAATATTACATTACAATTGTCTTGATACATGAATTACATTGAATTTCCCAACATGGGGATTGATACAAGAATAATGAACATGAAGTACAACTGATCACTGGTACAGCTCCACTGCGGAAAGCTGAGAAGACAAGATGCTGATGGGGAACCCAACAGGTGTGGAGCACGTTCCACCCAACCATGTGAATTACAAGTAACTCACCCCCCGTGCTCAGAGGTGACGAGGAAGTGAACCCGACCATGAATGTCAACCGACTCAACCACAATATGATATAAAACAAGTACAACTCAAAGCTTACAATGAACAACCATCAAATTTCACAAATCACATGACAAGATTAAGCCAAGAACTCATCACAATAACATGAAGTACTATCACTTAACAATCAAGAATCAATTCACAAGAATTCAAAGAAACATCATAAAGAGATAACATCCAGAGGCAACAACACAAAGCAACAAGGGTGACAAGTGGAGAGTGTCATCACATCGCTCTCATGGGATTCTCCTGGCCCTTCCTCCAACTGAGGCGCCAACACCCATCTATGGATCTCCTGGCCCTTCCTCCTAACTGAGGTGCCGGCACCATAGGGTAGCTGATGCGGAGCCAACAGTCTCTCGTGAAGACGAGACTATGATTATGCCGACCACGGCCTTCTCAGTCTATCACTAGTCTAAGGTAGCCCTAATGCATAGCCGAGGAATCCAATGTTTTATTATCTTATGTTTTTAAACTACCCAACCCCCTAAATCTATTGTTTAGGTTATCACTTGTTTACTACTCTTTCGTGGGTTATCCTGGCCCTTCCTCATCCGAGGCGCCGGCGCCCACGAAGAGCCACTCTCCCTCCTATGACCCCTAACATATCTCAAAACAGGCAAGGGTTGGACTAACACATATAAGTCATAAACCAAAATCCAATACACGAGGCATTAACCATCTCGCAACTGCACATAAACAACAAACTTGCAAACCCGTCCAACCCTTCCTAACATAACCCCAAAAATGCTCAAAAAGCATAAACAAGATAAATACACTTTAAATCACAAGCCTCTGGAACAGGATTAAAATACGATAGGGTTCCCACATCAACAACAAAACAATAAAGCAAAACATAACATACAAGGAAACTCACATCACATTTTGCAAAATTGCACATTTAAGTTCGATTCTAATCCCAATTATGTAACTAAAATGATCATCTCAATAAACCCACAATTACAACTAAAAGCTAATTATTGTCTAAATATTTATTTAATCAAGATAATATTTAACATTGCCCATTTAAACTATATATAAAAAAAAACATTACCAAGATCTGAACAAAATTAATACATTTAAATCCAATATAAAATTACGTTTTTACAATGTAATAATTTAACATTAAAATTTAATTAATCATTATTCTTCTTTTTTTTAAAAAAATAAATGATTTAAAAAAAAAACAAGATTATAATCTCAATTTTATTTTTATTATTTTATATTTATTTTTTTAATTTTTTTATTTCTAAATAAAATACATTACAATTATAACTTAAAAATAAAAATATATAACTACCTATATATATATATTAAAATATATATATATAAAATTAAAAATATACAAAAATTAATATATATAAAAAAACTTAAAATAAGTAACAGGCGCGGGCCCCTATGGCTGGGCGCAGTCCATAGGACAGCACACAGCAGTCAATGTGACTGTTGTGCGCAGCAGTCCTACGGACTGCTGCGTACAGTAGTCCATTGACTGCCGTACCCTGTAGCCAGCGCGCAGGGAGAGGGGATGGGGAGGTATGGCAGCACCGTCCCTCCCTTCCCTCATCGCTACAAAACAAATTTAAATTTTATTTTCATAATTTTTTATTAAAACAAATTTTGATATATAAACAAATGAAAATACATGTTGTATAAACAATTTCGATTCCAAAACAAAAATTTAAAAAGAACTCACAGTCGTACGGCCGACGACCGACGCTTAGAGTTAAAAGAAATATAAAAGATCCATAAATATTAATATATACATATAAATATATGTATATATATATATATAAAAGAATATATATATATATATATATTTATATATATATATATATATTTATATATATATATATTTATATATATATATATTTATATATATATATATATGTATATATTATGTGTGTATATTCAATTTGCATAAATATAATAATCTGAGTGTAAAATACAGAATATTACATAGATCTTTCATAGATAAAAATATTGAGAAAATTTCAATTATATTTCCATCAATAACTAAATCCTCTTTTCTACAATCCTTTTTTTTTTTTTTTAAATTGAATGTTTCAGAAGATCTGAGTTTTTGTCTTGACAAGAATTTGTACAATATAACAACTATGATTTTCTTTGTTTTCTAGTCTAACAATTTGCCCTCGTTTTCAATCAACAGAAGTTTTTCTATATTCACAAGAATCATTTTTAATAAGATATATTTTTCTTTTCTGAAGCAGACAGATAAAAGAAAAAGGGTACAAAAAGAAGACTACGAGAGGAACTTGGAGTCCAATGCAAATTTGAAGATGCCTACTTGACTCTGATGCCCTCGAACCCGATTCCAATCTTTAGTCCAGAACGAACTCAACAATCACTTGAGCAACCTCAACTTTCTGATCTTCTGTGTGTGTGTGAGAACTTCTCAAAAATTCATAATTAAATAAAATATATTGCCCATTCTCCAACACTCTCCAAAAATCCCAGATTAAAAGAAAAATCAATTCTTTAAAACTAGCTTTTTCCCAACTCTCAATTCCTATTGGCTCACACAGTCTTTTTATTCTTTTCTTTGTTTTATTGCTTTTATTTCCTGTTTTGCAACTTTTCTTGCACCTCACATTACATATTTATTTTAAATAAATTATTCTCATAATTATCCACCACCAAATTAATGATTACAATAATTAAGTCACATTCACTATTTAATTATTATTTAATTGCAATATATGATTTTCCAAAAATAATTAAATCATTTAAATATTTAAATACCATTTAATCCAACATTAAAAATAAATAATTTATTTCAATCATTAAGATAAAACATAACTATAAATGCCCTCATAAATAAAAATAAGACAAAACACATAACACAACACACAAAGATGACAATTACACGAAAATCAACTATACCAACAAATGAGACGACCTGACATCATGGAACGGGAGGACTTCATCGTCACCTCTGTATCAACATTTATCCATTAGGTTATTTGGTGCTCACCCTGTCCTGCCGAAGCAGGTGGAATCGAGACTTGTACCTGCAGTCCTGCATACAAACGAAGTTGTGTACATGTGCATATATACATATATATCAAAGCATTAAATCAAAGTACTGCATTGTGAGAAGGAATCGCAACATAACAGGGCACTCGCGAACGAGTGATGCTATATTGTCCTTTGTCACACCTATTCTAACAATTATAACATAATCAATGAATTACATTTCTAACTAACAATCATCTCATAACATATTAAATTAAATCACTGCATCATATCATAATTCAGAAAATCAACTGATATAATCAACCATAATGTCATATAAAGTAATCATGTCCAAAATGAAATAACAGCATCATCTAGCATCTAACTAACCATATCAAACAATAACAGTATCATCATAGTATCCAAGCAAAGCACAGAAAATAATAAGTCTAAACAGTATGAGGGGTATTACATCTACTATTAAGGCACCTTTTGTAACCTTCCAAACTTTATCACTAAAAGTAACAATACAACCTTCATTGAACTTAGCTGCCCTGCTGAAATTAAATTTCTACTAAGCCTTGGAACATGCATTACCTCTTGTAGTAGCCAATGATTCCCATTTTGCAACTTGATCTTGATTCTTTCCTTTCCAACAATCTGAGATACTTCATTATCTCCTAAATAAACCATCCCAAAATCCCCTTGGACATAATCAAGAAAATATTTTTTATGGGGCATAGCATGAAATGAAGCCCCTAAATCTAAAACCCATGAATTCTCAACATTATCAAGGGAAAGAGTCAAATCACCATCTTCATATTTAATTACCTTATTTTCCTCCTTATTTCCATGTTTTTTATCTCTATATTTATTATTCGAAGACCAACAATCTTTCTTTAAATAACCCAATTTTCCATGCAATACCAACAATCCTTCTTTCCTCTGGATTGTGATATTCTATCCTTTAATTTTCCTCATTATTTCCCATGAACTCTAAAACATTTTCCTCTCTTTTGATTTAACCTTGTTTTATACATCCAAAAAACTACCTAACGTAGAAGTTCCACCTATGCTTTTCCTATAAATTTGCTCGCTCATAGTCACACCAACAACATCATCAAATTTTAATGTATTTGAATTAGAAACAGAGTTACTAATTGTGATAACCAACCTATTCCAAATTTTGAGAAAATAATATTAAATCAAGAGATCTCTAACTTCTTCATCAAACTTTACATTTATAAAATTCAACTAACTAGTAATCGTACTAAACTCATTTACATAATCAGTAACTTATCCACCTTCTACTATATTCATATTAAATAAATAATTCATTAATAATACCTCATTCAAAGCTAGAGGATTTTTATATAATTTTTCCAATATCTACATTAACTCTTTCATTTTCTTTACTTGTGAAATATTGAATGTTTTTTATGGTTTCAAACTCAATCGAACACTTCCCAATACCTTTTTGTCCAAAATTTCCCATTCCTCATCAAACAATGATACTAGTTTCTTTTCTTTCCCTTGCAACAGTAGTCATAAATCTTTTTGATATAGGTAATCCTCCATCTACAACTTCCATAACCCATAGTTCTACCCATTGAATTTATCAACCGTTAATTTCCCCTCATCTGACATTGCTCCCACTCAATTGTGAGACTTTCTTGCAAAACTATCAAACACCACCACTCTGATACCAATTTTTTGGAAATACAAGAAGGAAATAGAGGGATTCAATTACCAATTAAATGCATATTTGAATAAAAATGAACCAAATTTAAATAGAGGAATGAGACAATTCACAAAATAATAGAGGTGAGACAATAAGAGTTCAGTGTGGTTCACCCTATGCATAGGATATGTCCACAAACAACAATTTTATTATATTAAACAACTTCAAACAAATAAAAATTACAATAAACCTACAAAAAATGGTTGCAACGTGAAGTAATCAAATTCAAATGATTTCCACTCCTCTATTTTCCCATGTGTTTTATTATGTGTACCATACATTGAACCATGGCATGTTGTCACTCCTATGTATTGTGCCATCTACTCACACCCAATAATGTGACTTACATTGACTATTTATAGCTTTCATGTGGCTATTTAAATTACCATGTGTATGCCTTGTGTAGAAAATTGTGCAACTCATGATTGTTTGTTTTTATTTGTAGAAAATAAAACCATTCATTTTTGGGTAGTGCCCCCTGGTACTCCCCTATTAATCAATTTTAAGGGAAAATGCATCAGGTAAAGATGAAAAACTACAAACATCAAGTTTGATCAAGATCCACATATCAACAAAAGTCCTATTTATCTTAGACCAATTGTTTTAGTTTATCATTAGGAATATGGGCAACAATGGTCTCAACATTTGGTAAAATTGTTTGATTGTAAAGTTGCCATTGGTATGGTAGGATTAGGGATGGTGTCCAAGATGGGCCAGTTATTGATAATACCTTATGTGAAAGAGTTGGAGGACTCAATATCCACAATGGATGTAACAACATTATGGGGTTTCATAAGTCTATAACTACGTCTCATAGGGGTATTAGCAATAACACATCAAATTGTAAAGCTTGTATGAGTTTCAAAACAATAGGTGTGCTCACTATGAACACTAAATTGAAAAATAGTCATAGTGGAACATACAAGGCTAAAAAATCAAAAAGAAAAATTAGACCTAAAATACAGGGACAGAGGTTTGATAAAGATTTGAAGCAAAAATTATTTGGACAAGGTCACCTAGGGTTCCAATGTCTACTATAGTTTTCTAAAAAAATTAAAGTTTGAAAGTTTGTAATATTTTTTAAGGATCTTGTTTAGTCTTTGTGTAGGTCTGACAATGAATATTTTTTTTAGAATTTGACTAATTTAAATGATAATGCAATGCAAATGCAAGTGTGCAAAATTTTTCAAAATGTTGAAGCAAAAAAAGGCAATTCCAAATGTGATTTCTAGATCTGAAATGCAATAATTGACTAATCCTAATATGCAAAATTATTGAGAATGTGTCTCAAAATCATTGTTGAAACCATAGCTATGTTGCTAGACTTCTCAAAGTTATGCATTCGCCCTTTACCATAGTACCATTGTGTGTAGTTAAGAAGGGTGCGAGCTAGCAGTGTTACCTGCCATCCTGTGGTGGTCTTCATCGGCTTGTGTGGCAGTGTGGAAGGTGTCCTAACCGACCACCCTATAGTGGTCCATGGAATGGCTAGCAATAGAGCAGTGGTTACCCCACCACCCTGCCATGGTGCTTGGAAGAGGCTAGCAATACAGCGGTCATCGTCCCGCTACCCTGCAATAGTCTAAGAAGGTGGCTTGTGGTAGTGCATGCCATACCACCACCCCATGGAAACTTGTGAGATGGCTTGTGGTGGTGTGGTATAGATCCTGCCATCCCATGATGTTCCAAGTGATAGCTTGTGGTAGTGCAAGGAGAGTAGCACGTAGTGTAGTGGTGAATAAGCTATCTTGCGAAGATTAGTTGGATATGACTATGGTGTAGCGGTATCATGCGGTATGGTGGTAGCTAGAAGAATGGTAAAGCTTGATCGGTGAGATTTTATATCGGTGGGAGGTGTTACATAGTCCCCTCAATACTACAATGGTAGATGGAAGTGTAAGTTGATTGATGGTGATAGTCAGATGAATTAGATTGCAATGCATGGCACAAAATTATTCATTGATTGCACATTGTTATTGTGAATCAATGTGATCATTGGCCAATAGTTGAAGTCGCTAATAACCATGGAATTGCTTGTAGGATCTCGATGTTCATTGGTCGACAAGGCGGTACTTTGACATTGAGAGGTTAGGCAAACCTAAATAAGGAGATATATATATATAGAGATAGAGAGAATGTTTTAGTGCATTGTATCGGATTGACCATGGGTCAAAAATTTGCAATTGGTTGAAGAGTGAATGTAATGATGTTGAATTGATTTTTTGAATCGACACCTGAAAGAGTATGGTTTTGTAACTTGTATGTAATTGACATTTTACTATAATACAAGAGATCTCTACTTTGGTGTGTGGGTTTTTCCCCGCAAGGGTTTTTCCACCTAAAATTTGGTGTTCATTCTGTGTTGATGTTTTATTGTCTATTTTGTTATTCATTTATGTGCATCTTAAATAAATTGTAATTACAAAGTTTTAAGTGGTTTATTTTCTTCTCTCTCCTAAAGATTAGCATTAGGAAGGAATATTCCACACTCTACTTTCCTTTGTAGTACAAAATTATAATAATGATGATGTTAATGTCTTTTTGAAACAAAAAAATGCAATTTTACACCTTTTTAACTATATGCAAAATACCTAAATGAATGCAATGAACACTTTCATATTTTATTTTAGATTTAAAATAGCCTAGTATAGATTTTTAAATGCAATTAAGATGTACATCTAACATATGATGACTGAAATTAACCCTCTTACAACCTATGATGCAATATGATATGCAATTTTTTATATTTTTATGCTTTTTATGATGTAAAAATGAATTCCTAAATGATTAATGCAAAAAATGCAATTTTAATCCTAGATCTATGATAATATGCTTCATATTTCAAAAGGTCTATAATTTTAAATACATCAAGTTCACCAAAATGATAAATGGGAAAAGTGAAACCCTAGGACTTCACCCTAAAATTTCAAAGGATTCTCTTCCTTTACATTTATCATTAAAACTAAATTGAGGGGATGATATTGAATTGCAACCTAAAAGGTGAGTTAGTCAATACTTGTGGGATCTAGAATGAAATGCAATGATATGACTAGCTAATGATGCAACTGCACTACTTTAATGTAAAAACAAAAAAAAATGGAAAGTCACAAACAAATTTATATTCAAAAAAATATTGAGACTGGTGTACACCTATCATATAAATTTGGGGTTTATTTTATAGGACTAAGTCACCCAAGGTACCTAGATGTGGGTGATCCCACAATACTGGTTTACAATTTTTGGCCAAACTGGACACGAAACTGATTTTTCTAACTAAATCTTCACTTTTGGGAACCTATAGTGGCCCAATTGTGAGGAATTTGAAGAGGATGCAAACTAGTGATTTGTGACATTTTATCTGTAGATTATAAATATATTTTTTTCAAAAATTTTGGAATTATATTGCATTTGTTTTTCCATCTCCTTTGAAAACTAGTTTTTTTCAATTAACACCATTTTTAAGGAGTAATGCTCACCATATAAAACATAACCTCTTTTCCATGAAGGACAAAGTTCTAATTTTTTCAAATTTATATTTGTAACAATGATATCTAGAGCTTTCATTTTGTTTCATATAGTGTTTTATTGAATATTTTTTCCTTAATCAAGTTTTGAAGTCAAACCAATTACAATTCAAACATAGGTGGACCGTATACAACATAAAATTTTTCGCATGTATCGAAATTCAAACTTTTTTTTATCAATGACTTCAATATCTAGCACACTGATATTTTTCAAAAAATAATTTTGATAATATACTATTTTTCCACATGTGCATAATATAGAGTTTGATTTTGGGTGAAAAACCTATGTTCAATCAAACTAAAGAAATAGATACTTAATAAAACCAAAAAATATTAAAATTATATTCATTGGATAGCTCGTTCCAAGGACTATCATCATCCAATTGGGTCTATGAATTATCCTCCATTTTCATCCTCAACTTGAGCTTCGAAGGGAAAAATTCTAGAGATTTTTGGTGCCAGAGGGGGAAAAGGGGGGAAAAGAGGGGTTTTAGCGAACCAGGGTTTGCTCAAACTCCCCTAGGTCTACCAAACCCCCCTTTAATGCAATTAAAAAAAAACCATTAAAAGTGGGTTCGCTCGAACCCCCTTAGTTCTAGTGAACCCCCTTGGTTCTAGCGAACCCACTAGTTCTATCGAACCCTTTAGGGGGTTCTCATGAACCCCCTGGTTCTATCAAACCCTTTAGGGGGTTCTAGCGAACCCTCCTAGATCTAGCGAAACCCATAAAGTGTTTTTCATTTGAAAATGCATTTTTCCTTCTTCAATGGAATTGTAAACAAAATTTTTGGGTTTACCCATGTTTGAGTATTTCTTAATTTGAAATCTATCTTCACAGTCCTTGGGATTTTGATCAAAGGAATCTCCCTTCCAAATCCCACTCTCGGATCTACGTTAGGTGTTGAGATACCTAAGTTTTAATATCTTGTCAAGGTGTAGAGTTTGAATACAAAAATGAGCAAATAGTCTTTAGTATTCCTCCAATATTCTTCAAATATGATACATGTACATTCAAAGAGGAAGGGTTGTGTCATATATAATTTCCTCAATCAAACCTCATGTTGGTGTTTCCACCTCCATAATATAAATTTTGATGAAAGATAGCTTATCCTTTTGAGAGATAGAAGATAAATGATAAGTGAATGATGAATCAGTAATGGACTACAACTCACCACTCAAATATGATCTCCTTGAAGGATTGAAGTCATAAAAATCATCTTAGTGCTTGATTGTAATTTGGCTTTCTTTGCTTGAAATACCTACAAAGGTTAGTCCTCAAAAATAAAATGATAGCATAAACATGAACAAACTCACATAAAACTTGACATGATAATTCAATGTTGAAATAATACAATAAATCTACTCTTGATTTCTCTTGAATTGATAATAATTACTTTATAATCCGCTTTCATCAAAATATTTCTATTTAGCTTTAAAATGATTAAATGACTAGGTATTTATATGTAATTAATCTAATTTCCCACAAATTAAATCTTGTTAGCTGACATTTGAAATTTGAAATTCAAATAATTAAAATTTAAACTCCAACATATTAAAAATTAGAGCTAAAATAAAGGGACAATGTTTCCTAGGGTTTCATAGTCCCAACCCTATTTTGCAAAGTGTAAAGTGGTGGGAGAAAAATATTAAATGTTTTTCTTGGTTTTGTACATGGTTTTTCTTGATAAATATCCAAATGGGCCATGGAATGCATAACTTAGCACATTGGATGTAAAATTAGGTCCAAGCATATAGGAGGAAGAAAAATGTAGTTTTAAATTGTCAAGGGTGACAATTTGTGATGCTATAGTGTCAAAGTCTCATTAACATTATTCTTGATCCAAGTTATTATTTTAGTTTTTCTTATTTTTCAATATTTCTTTAATTAGAGTTTTGATTGAGGCATAACCTTGAATAAATTTATGGTGGCAACTATTATATCCTAGAAAAGAATTCACTTACAAATTATTTTGTGGTGGTGGTAGATTCAAAATAAGTGCTACCTTTAAGGGATCCACCACAATGCCTTATTTATGAATGATATGCCCATGTAATGTACCAAATGGTACTGTAAACACACATTTTTAAACTTTTATTTTAGTTAACCATTAGCCATAGTGGTTGGATATAATTTTCAATAATACATAAATTGTCTAATCATCTAAGTATACTTCCATTATTTCATGGATAATCTCTTTGAACACATTAACCATTATGTGGCTAAATATCAATAGTGTATTATTTAGGCTAAAGATCATAGCTATATATATGAACAATCCCCATTCTATTGTTGGTTCCTCATTTGTAAGTTTTGTCATATGAGGAGATGGTGGTCTAGCAAGAATCCTTCTTGACCAGAGGTGGACATCACTTACCTCAACCCCATAGGTTAGGTACTAGATGGATTCATTAGTGTAATCTTGTTGAACAATATTATTGTTAGGGTTTGGTGTAGGCTGAGCTTGGAACTGAGGTGCTCTTAGTTGCATTAGGGTTGTTATGGCTAGATTTGGAATTATGGTTGATTGTTCTTATTAAAAATATTGTTGTGGCCATGGGAAGCTTTAAACAATTTGATTTTTACACTTTTGGTTCCCAAGCCATTGTGTTGGCCATTGGTTTTGTGGGAGTTTCCATTGGGAATTATAATTTGAGGCTTGGCATGGTTGTGGTTTCCACATCCCCTAATTTCGAGCCCAATTAGATGATTGTTCCATTGGCCGTGATTGATTTCACATGCTATTATAGGGTTGATTGTTCCAATTAGAGAATTTTTTATTACTCCCAAGAAAGGAAATATTACAAGGAAAAGGATCTTGAGGCATACCTTGTCTTTTTTTCCATGTCCTCACTAAGAAATATAGAACACTTGTCTTTCCTCATTCTTCAAGGTACAAAATTTAGGCTTCCCTTGCTTCTCCTAAAAACTGCTAGAAATATTTTTGCAATTACAGTTTACTCTCTTCTCATGGTAGTGTGGACAATATTCATTGAGAGTAGCCTCCACCTCCTCCTATTTATTTTTGATGTGCAAGGCATCCAATTGTATAGCTAGATAAATTATTATATCCTCTTTCAGGTTGGACAAAACGTTGCTTAATTCCACCTTGGAAACACACATGAATATTTTGGTGGAAGAGAATAATCTAGTACCCCTAGTATTTTTCATGGATGACCTTCAATAATCTCTGCATACCTGGCATATTTCATCAATAGAAATTGAGAAATATTCCCTGCTCCTATGAGGTTTAAGGCATCCATGCAATCTTAATTTACTCCTAGAAAAAATACTAGCTTTAGTGACTTTGGAGAGAGCCTACTCTAGTGTGACTTTTTTAGAAAAAATTGAAAATTTTCTTCATGTCTACTCCATGGCAATAATTCTAGTATTTTTACAAGAATTTTTCTTTCATTATTTCCCAATTTGGTACTATATTTTCCTTCTCCCATGAACCATCATAAAGTAGCATCTTTTAATTTGGCTACGAAGAGTTTTAATCTATGAGAATTCACGGTGTAATCATAACTTCTACATAGAACATCAAAATTGATTAGGAATGTGTTACAACTTCTATAATCAATCCATAGGGTTTGGGAAAGGCTAAAGGGGTATATTCTTGAGGAAATCCACCCATTCTTTATTTGTGGTTGGAAACTCAAATGTAACAAGCTTTGCTAGATTATCTATCACTTCCTCTACCTTAATGCAAGACACCTTATGGGATTTATCCCTAGGTTTAAAGTAGGTACTAGTGTGAGGGGTAACTCTATTTTATTTATTCCCTCTATTATTTCTTCTCTTGCACCAATATCTTCAATTTTTTCTTGATTCGAGGGGAGAAATTTTCCCAAAGTGTCTCCCTACCTCAGCATACAATAGTACCTTGAGATTTAGATAGCTTATCCTACATAGTGTTAGTGGGTGATTTTGGGTCAATTTTGAAAATATATACTAATCCTAATCTCTTTAATCAAAAACTTCTTAGTTTATGAAAGAAATGAAAATGAATTAAAACATAATTAGGAATTTTGAACTTAGCACCATCCTTGGAAACATTGCTAATAATTTAGAGTTCCTGTTGTGTCTAATCAATTGATGTAGATAGCATACATATGACTTAACAAAACTAAAAATCCCAAATTAAGAATTTCATTGTTCAAAAGGGGGCTTCATTAAATTGTCAAGTAGGGAATCATAATATTGGGATGATTTTGGCACTTTATATGTAGTTAACAATCCCATACATTCTTAATCGATTGAGTACAGATAATTGAACAAGATTAAATTCATCTAAATGATATTAAATTGAAATAACTCATATTTGTAAAATAGGTTAAGAAAATACTAGTTACTATAAGTGGCATTAGTGACTACTAGGGGTGTTTATCCTTTCATGGACTATAACTAGTGACTCATTGTGCTACACCATGACCTATTTCAACTAATTCCTTAATAGCATTCAACAAAATGTAAATTAGAAACTACAATTCAGAAATTATAATATAATATTCAACATAATGTAAATTGGAAGCTATAATTTAAAAATTACAACTCACACTCTAACTAATAATATAAGATAACATGGATTATACAGTAAATCAAGTGGCCTTTTCTTGACTTTCTACCATCCATAATGTCTCCTTTCAAATACTAACTCAAAAAATCATGAAACTAAATTATCCTTCTTTATTTTAATTTGAACATACACAAAAACTTCATAATAGAGTATAAAAAACTTCTTATATAAATCTATTTAATGCAAATATCTATCTATTAGATCTCTCACAAGATCATCCCTATATATTAGGTCTTTGAGAGTCATCTTATTCCAAAACTAAAAATAAACTATGAGCAACACTTAACTCTTCCAAAAATGTAGGAAGATGAGTATGTCTTAGCTTAACAAAAAAAACAAGTGGAAGTAAGAGTGTAAGAGTCTAATAAGGACTTTGCATCAATTAAGAAGACTATTATAACTAGAAACCATGCCTAACAGGGTAGTCTGTATTGTAAATTGATATACCCCTATTACAACAAGCCTCTTCTTCCTCCCATAGTTTTTTTGAAGAGATGGAATGACACATGAATATTCATGTTTATGTCCTCAAACCATCACCTACATCATCTTTGAGAAATACACATGTGTTGTAGTTAATCGCCTCATCTAGTTATGTTGAAAAAACATCCTTCTACTATAGGTTAAGAATCCATTTGTTGTGGGCTAACAATCCATTTGTTGTGGGTTAACAAGTTCTTTATTGTAGGGGTTACTCTTATACTTAAGCCTTTTTTAGTATTAATGACTATAATTAATTATAAAAATCTACTAAATCCCATATGCCTTAAAATATCACACACTCATTCATTAATATAACATATCAACTTGAATGCTTTTTGAATACTTAAAGTATATACAAAGGTTTAGAAATTTCTTCCAAACTTATAATAAATAAGATTAAAAAAATGAAACTAAAGCAAGGAACTAGAGGGCTCATTAGAAAAAAAATTTAAGAAGTTATAATGCATTGCTAGGAGAAGCTAGAACTAGATGAATATCTACCCTTAGGCCTCGACTTTTAATCTTCTCAATATCTTTCTATATATTATGAACATGTTTTGAGGGATGAAAGACATGTCTTTACATTAGTTTTGTCGGGTCAAACCTTCTTGGGTGTCCAAAATTGTTATCCCTATCTTTTAGCTCTTGAAAGTGCTCCAAGATGCTATTTGAAGTAAGAACACTTGTTTTTTTGACCTTATCTATCAATGTGTATCTCCTACATGCTTAGAGATGCTCCAAAAATTGATCAAACTACCCTATATTCTCTCCATATATTTTGCAACTCATGAAAATTCCCCTTGATGTCTTCAATTTTTGTCCACCTTATTAAAATATCAATATATCCTTGCAACTATCCATAAATCCTTGTTCCATACCCATAGGGCATGTGTAAAAGGCCTTCTAGGAATGATTAAATTCCCTTGGAGGATGTAGGAGAAAATTTAGGGCTGAAGAATGACACATATTTCATGTGTTAAAACTTATTTATGTTGATATTTGTCACTCATTCTTTATGTTCTTTCCACTTTCATTCCAAAGCTATGAATTCCTTTCTTTATCATGAGAAACAAGTGCTAAACTTTTTCCTTTGCTACTATCACGTAAGCTCCTTCATTTTACAACACTGTTCATTCTTGTAATTTTCATCTTACATTGTAATCAAGTCATAAATATCAGCACTTGACACCATTATACATTTTCATACTATGTCGATAAATGAGTTCAATGTTTACATTTTAGTCTCTCATGAAAGAAACCATACCTTTCCCCTACTCTTCATAAGGACTCCTTGATAGATTTGTATCAAAGGTTTTGCAAAAAATTGATTTTCATGGCATATCTTCTACTTATTTTTCTATCATTCTCTCATAGAGACTATCACTATTATATTTTCATGCATTTAGCAATGTCACCTATGAGTTTTAATTATTATGACTATCTTCTTAGGTTACCTCTTCTTCAATGTGACTTGTCTAAAACTATCTCTTCCACACCATTCTTGTCTTTTTCCACTCTAGAATGCTTTTCTCATGTTCACTATCACATGCATGCAAATCTAACTTTTCCAAATCATTTTTCTCTTGTTTAGCTACCATTTCACTATGCTACTTCATAATAGAGTGGTACTTTATCCCTTAACAAACTTCTTTAATGTTGCTTATGCATGACTATGTCTTTGTATATATATAATACTATCTCTATCTTCTTTCACTATCATATATATTATTCCTTTTTCACCTTTGGTAATGCATTCATTCTTTTGTTCACTATTATCATATAAATTTATTTTTCATTTTCCTATTTTGATCTAGTCATTAATTCTTTGACATTTTCTTATGATACTACTATCAATGTATTCTATGATATGAGACCATCCTTTAACATTATAAAAATATTGACCAATGTCCTTTAAAATGGTGATGGACCCATCAATAAAGCCTCTTGACTATCTTCCACAACATTTCTCCAAGGCTAGCATGAAATAATAGTGGAATTTGACTCTCAACGAATTATAGTAGTGGTTTTAAATTTGATGCTACATTGTCATCTTATATGCCCTTTTTTATGATTGATTAAGATATTAGTATTGTTAGTTAACGTATACTAATGTAATAACCTTTAATAAAAACTTTGTCCCTATTTGTACTAGCTTCTAGCTCTCCAATTTCATTTATGACTGATTATTCTCATATTAACTTCTCTTACAATCATTGAGGCTTTTGATAAGGCTTATACAAGATTTATCAACATTGATAACCTTTTTCCTTTAATACTTGGTTCTTCTTGATGTCAGAAACTCTTTTTATGTGCATACTCTAGCTTCTAGTAATCTTTGTTACTTCAATCCAAGTATTTTCATAACACCCTTTATCTTCATGAATATCGTTCTTTTCAAGTGCTATTATTACCTTTGATCCTCTCTCCATGTATTACAGTCTCCATTTATAGGCAATCTCTTGACTTTAAACCTTATGGTTTTAGAATGAATGTCTCTTCCATATAGTCACTAGATTATGTGTCACTAACATATCATTCATTCTATGAACATTGAGTATCCCAACATGTACTATGAAGGTCATTGGCCATTATGAATACCACAATATTTTACTTATTCATATTCTTTTGTTACTAGGTCAATGTGCTTTCAATAGATTTATATAATCTATCCTTAAAACTCTTTACCAGTTGACTACCCGTCACTGCCATCCATGAACTATCCTTATCTTTGGATTTTCAACCCATCTTCAAGTTACTCCTTTTATTCTTTTCATGGACTATCTTTTGATTATCTCAATGACCCTTTGTCATGAGGTTTCATTTGTAACTTTCTCTTTTACTATCTAGATATGTGTCCTTTATCATTTCTTTTAGTCTTCTTTCACTATCCTCTTTGCACTTAATTAACTTCTAAGATTTGGACTATTCCCTTGTGATGGGTTGAGTTCATTTTTTAACCCTTAGAGTGTGTCATAAACCTTGACCACTATCACAATATATTACCATGTTTCCTTGATGGCAACATGATTTTCATAGCATATATAACTATTCTTTATGATATTAACATGTCTTTTGTGTCTTGTATGACCACTCTTCTCTATTAAGACTATCACTTTATTATTTTCTTTCTTATTCAATTGGAATATTTGGTGACTTTCCTTTAAATTTTCTTAAGACTTGCTTGTGCACTCACCAAGACTAGGATCTCTACTCTAAATTCATGGAAATAAAACATTTACATATCATAAGCATATGACTATATGGATATCTTACTAAGGTTCATAGGCAGTCACCATCATTTCAATCTTCATGACCCTATCATTCATGTTTAGTTCTATCAAACAATGTTACCAAGATATAAAGAACATGTGGTATCATTAATCACCCATAAAACTAGAACGCTGCACTATACAATAATGAATCAATTCATATTTTGATAGAGATATCATTTACTCACCTTGGACAAAGTCAAGGTTTTGATAAGGCCCTTCAACATTTGAACATTTGCAATACTTACCAAGGATCAATACCTTCACTTTTCAAGACAATTATTTAATGGTTGGTATTGACAAGGGTTTTGATATCTCATGAAGCCTTTCATTATGTAATTTCTTAGATAGAAGTAGGATGTAACATATCTCCATCCTATTCTTCATGTTAATAAAATATAAATAAAATCATGATGGGATCTTTAGGCATATGTAAGACTTCTACAACCTTGTAAGATCTTTCTTTAAACTAGACTTTCCTTGTCAATGAAGAGACTATAAGGATATAATCAACTTTTCATTACCTTGAATCTTGCATGCATGTCTTTGCATCCTCTTACATGGAGGAAGTGTGATGGTACTGAGAAACCATGTAACTATTCTTACTTATTTTGATCCTTTGTGAAGACACTTTCACATTCAATCTGTTGTGTAACAAGAAGTCCATGATATTGAAACCTAAAAAAATAGTGAGAACCAATGTTGCATTTTATTTAAAAATATATGACTGAGTTTAAGAGTGTTCAAACAGGATAAAATCCCATTATATCTCCCATTGAGATTTGGAACATCTTGGGCTTCCATAAAAATATTCGCAAATTGTTTGAACAAGACCTTAAAGTATGAAAAAACCTAATGGGTTTATTTTTCCTATCAAGAAAACTTTTGAACATAAAAATCTCTATATTGCTTCATACACATGGTCTTGGATAAGGTCAAATAATTATTGTATAGTGTAGAAAAATGTAGCCCTTTACATTTTCACACTTTTTTGGGCCGTCCTTGCTAAAATTGGGCTTCTTTATGCCTTATGTGGTCCTAATTTACATCCACAAGACCTATTTAATGCATCTTTGTAAGGATAATCCTCACACATATCAAATGACTGATAATAATTTAGTGATTTTGGTTTGTACGACCCATATTTAGTGATTTGGGACTCATACGCCACCTTGGGCATATGGGTCCCACCTAAGTTTCAGGGCCTAAACATGAATTTAACATTAAACTATATATTTCTTGAAATTTGTATCCCAAAATTAGCCTACTAGGAATCATATGCCCCAACTAGCATATGATTCTTTCTTATATTAAATCTAATTTTGAATTCAATTCTTGGTGGGATTTTATTCTCCTAGATCTAATGTTGGCTTGTAGTGTTGTAATTTCAGGAAATTTGGCATAAATAAGTATAAATACAAGGTTATTTCACATATTTTCTCCTAGAAATTTTTGAGATCAAGAATTCTAGAAATTTTATGATTACAAGAGCATGAAAGAGTGACTATCAAGCATTTTGGAGCATTATTCAAGAATCAAGAATCATGTCAAAGTCATCATGCATCATGTTTATTTTTTAGCTAACATTTGTGATGTAGGTTGTTATGATTCAAGAAAGCATTCAAGTCAAGATCCATATCATTCAAGCAATATTCAAGATCTACATTCATGCTAGCCATTATATATAGGATTGCAGCCTTTTGTTCAAGGTTTTGGTGAGTTTCAACATTTCATATTTTTCATTCATCATTCCTTCATTCTATTTGATTTCATTTGAAGGTTTGATTACCAAAATGAGGTTTGACCAAGGCAAGCCCCTATCCACTAACAAAACAACATTTCTCCCTCTCTTTGATGTGTGATTTGTGGGTTTAGGTTGAAGATCCATTGAAGAGAAATATTGGAGAAAAGTTGCAAAGTTGTCAAAGTTGTCATCCACATTGAAAGATCATGGAAAGTCAGCTATAGGTTGCAATTCAGTGTTTCAGAATCAAAGATTGGGAAAGAGAGAGGCTACATGAGAACCTAAGAGGATATCAAAGTTTTAGATCAACCTTGATATTGGGACTAAATCACTACTTGTCGCATATGAGTCCCAGTATACCAAATTTCATAAATTTCCAATAGATCCAGAGTTGCCAGTTCCAAATTCTAGTTTCTATCAGAAGCCCTAATCTAGGACTAAATCATCCCTGTTGGGGTATGATTCCTATTGTGCATTAAAATTCAGTATTTTTGGGATTCCAAACCCTCATTCAAGCCTCTTTAATTTCTAGGTGCATCTCTATACTTTCTGAGTTTACCATTCTAATTTGAGTTCATGTCTAGTTCATTTGCTTAGGTTTTGTGTATGATTTACATTTCTTGTCTTTCCAAGCCCTTGCTTGGTGGTGAGCCCCCTTTTATTCTTTAATCACACCCTAGGACACCTTATTTCAGATCTCTTTCTCTCATTTCCATCCCTAGATTGAGATCTCTAAGGTTTCCTTGAGTGAAACTTGTAGGAAATTGGTAGTTCTACCTCCCAAAACATAGAGTGACAATTTTCTAGGTTTCAATTACCAAAATAAGACTCTTTTAAAATATTTACATGTAGCCTTTATCTCGTTAATACCTTTAACAATTTTAAGCCTTTGGGAATGAGCTAATATAATGGAAAAATAACCTCTTTTAAGATAATACTTCTCTTCAAAAAATGCGTGTGGTTCTATGATAAAGTCAAGAGACTTATCAAACTAAGTCTATAATCTTGTTTAAAACATCATTCATCAACTTGTTTAGAAGGAAATTTTGAATCAATAGAGTGAAAATAGACTAACAGTCCCAATTTTGAATATGTTATTGTTGGTGTAGACATGTAAAATTGACCTAACACTTATCACACACCTTAAATGACATTTTCGCATCATCAACATCATTATCATTGAATATCACTACATTTCACATCAAACACATCAAAAACCCTAATTTGTGCTATCAATTGAATAATTATACATTATTTAATTAATTCACTTTTTCATCAAATTCAACCAATTAAATACATTTCATTTATTTAGTAAAGTTTGAATCTAACTTTATTCCTAATGATTAATTAAATAACAACAATTATTTAATTATGTTGGTAATTCAATATATTCCCCTAAGTTGATTAAATTATTAAAACATGATAATTTAATTGTCACTTTCCCCCAAATTTGAATAATCAAATTTATTTATTCAAAGTGTCATCAAAAAAGTCAAATCAAATAAACAACTTTGTTTACAAAAGTCAAAGTTGATTTGCATGTTCAACTCCAAAAATAATTAATTAATTAATTATCCTCACCCACTTTCCTGATTGAGTAAATTACGAAGCATTGATTGCTCAATCTATTTCCTAACTAATTAGTCAATTTCCTAACTAATCAATCTATTTCCTGACTGATCAATCTTTTTCCTGACTAATCAATCTATTTCCTGATAGATCAATCTACTTCTTAAATCACACTAATTACATAATAAATTTGTATAGATTATGCCCATATAAATCCTCTCAACATCTTTTGATCATCGATCGATATATCCTACTATGTGATCCAGAGCATTCATTTGAAATCACAAATTTTATATAACAAACCTCTTACCTCTCAAAAATGGATCAGAGAATCAATATAGTTTATGCAATGAAGCAATTCCAAGATCTTAATTGACATTGACAAACCTTCAAACCACATCTTCAATCAACACACACACATTCTTCAAGCTCTCACATGCATAATGGAGGCTTCATATTGAATTGAACAATCCAAAATATGTCAGTATGGATACACTTCGACAGAGGATGGTAAAGCTATTTAATTTTGAATTCATTATTATTGCTCTTTGTCAGTTTCATTCTTGAATTCTTGATTTTATAGTTACATTTTGTGAGTAATGGGAATAAATCAATTAACATTTTGTTGATTAGATTAGGTTAGATAATCATCAATTTGATCCATTGCATCTTCTTGATTTTCCCCTTACACATTCTGGCATGCCTAGTGGGACCACAAACTTAGCACTAATGATTTTTTGAGCTAAATTTGAAGTTGTAATTTCTAGAAGTGCATTGTAAAAATATTTATGCACATCTTCTAGAAAATTTTCGTACTTGACTTCATAGTTTTGGCACACTTGACAGTGTTTTTAGTGCTTCTAATATTTTATTACACTTTTGTAGAAATACAAAGGAACCTATGACCCTTTCTTGCACTTCTTCTTTCTGATGTAGAGGCACTTTTTACTTTTTTCTATGCTTTTGATTTCTGATAGAGATCGCCTTTGACTATTTTTCTCTCACTTTTTCACTATTCAATTTTTTCTGGAAGTTGAAGGTTAATCTTCAATTTCTAATGTTGATGGGTACTTTATTTGACTGTTTTACAGGTGCTAATGTTTGTTTATGTAGGATTTACAAAAGTATAACTAATGTTTATCCAAAAATAATTAATGCATTTGTTACAAGGAAGATGAAGGGTCAAAGAATTCTAAGTGTTTCAATCTTTCTAAGTTAGAAAATTTCAAATTGGTGTAATAAAAAGAACCCCACAAACAAATTTTTTTTTTTTGGTGCTCTAAAATGAACCTTTTCCAAGCTTTCTAAGTTAGATAATTTTAAATTGGTCCAATAAAAAGAACCCCACAAATGAAATTTTCATTTTTGGTTCTCTAAAATGAACCTCTTCCAAGCTTTCTAAATTAGAAATTTTCATATTGGTGCAATAAAAAGAACCCAATAAATGAATATTTCAGTATTGATGCTCTAAAATGAACCTTTTCCAAGCTTTCTAAGTTAGAAATTTTAGATTGGTGCAATAAAAAGAACCCCACAAAACAAATTGTTACCTAATTGTACTTTTCATCCCAATCAGGTTAGGCTTGGACAACACTGACATTTTCTACTTTGAAGAAGGAGAAAGGTACACAAAATCTTCTACTAAAGTTACTTATAATCATACAAATAGTGACATGAAATGAATTTTCAGTTTTCATTATGAATTGCTTACAAAAAGAAGGAATATAGTACACAAAATTTTGCATAAAGTAGTTGTTTAAACTCATTATAAGAAATATGTGTATAGGTTTCCCACACAAAATGTGGGAGTAACTAAATAAGATGTAATAAAAGACAAATTTTGCATCTGGAAGTAAAAGAACACATGTAAGAGGAAAGGGATCCATCATTTCCTGAATGATGAACCCCATTATTGATCAGTTGCATCTTCAATTCCTTTGTAGAAGGCTCTAGAGGTGTTTGCAAGGGACAAAGAAAATGATGTTAGAGCTCAAGATTCCATGTCTCTTATATTTCAAACCATTATATATATATCCTATCTCTTGTTAGACATCAAATCAGAGATTCAAAGGTACCTCAAGATCAAAACACAATTATCAAAAAGATACAACAAAATTCAAGATCATCTAATCATCATGAGAAGCTTTGTGCTTCTTATTTTTCTTAATTTATTTTTTGATTGTGCAGGTACAGATATAATCTTATCATACATATCAATAGATAAGTCATAGCATGGGAGCCTTATGAAGGAAATCATGAATGTATACAAATGAAGATAGAGCATGGGGAAAAGAGAAACCTATTGTCATGGACAACATGTATGAGTAATCAAGGAATGCAAGCATGGTATGATGAAGACAAGGGAATAAGCTATAAATAATAATTGTTGTGTTTTGATAGTATATTGAAAAATTTGACTATGAGGACAGTGCCTAAAGGGACTATCAAACTTAAGGGGGTAGTTTTCTTGTTTAAAGTCACAAACATGCTAGTTGTGAAACCCAGGAAAGTTAGTCAAATCACCATTGATGACAGTGATAGGATTTTTGGCTTCTAAACAAAGGTTTGTAATAAGGGCTTCCAGTTGAGGGGGTGCAATGATAAACTCCCTCAAGAGGTCTCCCAACCCTTGGAACAAGGGATTTATGCATCATAAATATACTAGGGAGAGCTATCATGTATCACATCACATTGATCATAATTTTCACTGCAACCACAAATTTATATAGAAGTTTGGAAGAAATTTTCTTTAGTTCATTACCACTTGGGTTGTTCCCTCTTTTTGAAGTTGGGAGGTAGCCCCTCTAAAGGTAAACAATAACAAGGAAGTACATTTGTAGTTTTTATCATCTCCATTCGCATGAATAAAGAGAGAACACATGCCACACCTTTTTCTCACACTCGCAAAGGGGTTCAGTTTTAATCCAAATTGAAAGATGCGGGTGATTTTTCAGAGTGTTAAGGAATGTTTTTGTTTCTCAATATCATTGAATGGCGTTAGGGAATTTCATACACATCCACTAACAACGTTGTAAATCATAAAACATAACAAATAGTTGTAAATTTTAACCCCTAAAGATAAGATGTCTTCATTTTATTGCACCCAATGAAATATGAAGTTTCCTTGTTCACTTTTAATCCCAGATTAAAATGATGATGTGAGGGTTCAATTTTAACCAATTTTGAAAATGAATTTTAATCCCAATTGGAAGCTAGTTGGTCCTAAGATTGTACGTTTTAAAACCCAATACAAATTTAGTGGTCCTAAAACATAAACCAAAGTAGCATATGATGGGTTATAATTGCCTCACAAGTTTCAAAACACTGTTACAATAACTAAAACTAAGAAAAACTAAAAATTTAAATTTTCAATTTTTTTGGTTTTTCAATATCATAGTAAATCATGTTTTTAGAGGCCTTCAGAGTAGAATTATGGGTCAAAATTGGCACATGTCCATAAAAAATGATTGCCAAAGGCACTATATTTTAAGGGACTGAATTAGTATTCTTGGAGAGCTTTCCAATGGTAAAACAAATTCCAATTCCAAACAATGAGTAGAAAGTTATGATTCCAACAAGTTGGGGTAAATTTTTTCCTAGTTTTTCTCCAAATCTGCAAGCCTAGTTAGTCTAAAAAGAAAAAATGAGAAGTCAGTGACATTTTAGCATTCAGATAAAGTCAAAAAATTAAAAAAAATTTTGAAAAAATGACCGTTAAACTTCTTACCTAAGTTGGGCATCACTGCACACGATAGCATCGCAATTCAATCTTTGGGCATCAGTCTGGTGAAAATGGGAATCGCTCTATAGCAAAAATCAAAGAGCGCGATAGCATCAAGATTTGGTTTGGTTTTGCCGCACACAATAGCATTGTGATTTGAAAATTTTGGGTTGTTGCAACTTGAACTTGGGGCGTCACTTTTTGTAGTTTCCAATACCTTTATAATAAATTAGTGTTCCTAGATTTAAATTAGCGCCAATGCATTTAATCGACATCGATGTTTCAAATTGATATAGCCTTGCTATATGGTGATTCTCTTCAAAGTGGATTGTTGTTTGTCATTTGGTGTCATTGTATCCTACAAAATAGAAAACAAACAAAATTTGAGCTAAAAACTAGTTAAATTAATAGTTTTCCCTCTTTCTAGTGCCAGAATGTGAGATGAGGAAATATCAAGGTGGTTCAGTTATGCTTAATCCATGATGAATTGAACCATTATTTAACCACTAAACCTCAATCTACCAAACAATATCATTCAAATAGAAAAGTTAAAGTAAGCATTTAATTGAAACTGAAAGTTACAAACTAAACAAAAATAATTAAATTCCTACTCTACCCCATTTGAAACTTATCTTATTTTGGAATTGGTGTTGTGTTGATGTGGAACAAAAACTCTTTCCCAATCCCATGATTAGTGAGCCTATTTCAATTGATTCTATGTGTAATGCCCCACCACACAACCCTAGACGAAGTTGCAATTAACTACACAAATGTACTAATTTTTTTTTATTAAGTACAATTAACATGCAATATCACTACCCATTGCAACAACCTCTAAGGTTATGAACAAAAAATTGACTTCTGGTTGACATAGAGAGAGTGTCACACATCATTTTCTATGAGTTACCCTAGCTCAACCTTCCTAGGCTACTAGACCCCCACTATGGGGTTACCCTGGCTTACCTCTACTAGCCGTCGGACCCTCATAAAAAATGTGCTTCTCGTCTCATCTCAAGCCTTAAAAGTGAATGATTCATAAGAGAGGCATTCATTATCTTAATTATTCTAATTGTTTTTCATTAATTCTTTTTAAGTTATCACATACTTAAACCCTAAGTGAGTTACCCTAGCACCCCTTTATGTGTCAAACCCCCACAAAGAGCCACTCTCCTATCGACAACATACACGGTACACAACCACAATTTAATGTGTGAACTAGATAAGACAACCACTTCAATCCAAGGAGGCAACATATAAAAAAACCCTCTCCAAACACTTGGAGGAAAAAAAACACATAATGCACTCCTTCCAAAGGAGGCACAAACCACATAATCCACTCATTATCCAAATGAGGCACAAACCATCCCTGTTCATGAAAATCAGGTTAAACAACATGATACATCTATACACAATACCCAAGACAATACAGAGGTTGACTAACATAATATGACAACTCCAAATGAATAAAACCCCATCTAGAAAACTTGAATAAACAAATGACTTAATTGCCCAACATCGAGAATGAATGAAAACATCACTTAGAAAGCATTTCAGGCAACTTAATAAACTAATGTTAGGATTTCCTAAATCCAAGCCAAACAATGACATAGTGCATGTAATCAATAAATAATTAACTTTATTTGCATGTACTTAAAAGTAAATCAAATCACATTGGAAATATTAAGGAATTTAAAATTAATAATTTAATTCCATTTGTCTCGATTATCCATAATAATCAAAATTAAATTTTTAAATAAATTATTTGACTATAAAATCAATTTTATGCATCATTTATAATAAAACAACCATCACAGGATCAATATATTTAGATCTAAATATATGTTAAACATACATATATATAATTGTATACTCAATGTATATATATACAATTATATGCATATATATTTAATTATATAAACATTATTTAAATATGTATATTTCTTCTAAAAAAATCAATTTAAATTCTCAATTAGTTAAATCAACTCCAATTTAGTAATTAATTATATCAAGAAAATATACACATAGATATATATAATATAATATATTTATATAATATATATATAATATATATAATATATATATAATATAAATATATATATTTAAAATAATATATAAAATATATATACTTATATTTTAGAATTTTGAAAAAGAAAACATATATATATATAAATATATTTATATAACATATATTATATATATATTATAATTAAATAATATATATATAATATATATTATACACAATATATATAATATATATATATATATAATTATAGTATATAAAAAATTATAATATATATAAAAAACAAACCAAAGTGCCTTTCTGCTGCGGAGCCCCTAGGGGATGCAACCCCTCCCCAACATGGGGGGTCGCTGCCTATGAAGGCAGTAGCTGCCTTCACAACCAGTGCCTCCCATGGATGGGGGGCGGCTGTGGGATAGCCTCCCAGCCCCCAAACCAAACTAAATTTGTTTTCAATAAAATTTCTTTTTAAATCTCCCCTATTTTGGTAGTATCCAAAACACAAATTTAACAAGATTTTTTAAAAAAAAATAGGAAACATTTTCACATAATGTATACAACTAAAAATATATAATGTGTGTGTGTGTGTGTATTACCAGTATATATATATATATATATATATATATATAATTTTACATAATACAGTCAAATTGGACAAAATTTCAACAAATTAAACTACAACAAAATAATATACAAGCCTAGTTTCATAGTTCAATTTCTGGGTATCCCCAAATTCAAATACAGAAATTTAAATGCTTTTCTTTTGTTTCCTCTTTCATTTTTCTATTATTTGAATTTTTATTTGTTTTTCCTTTTCCATTTTGTACAAGAATCTTTTTTTTTTCAAGATTTCAATAGAGGTTTTTTTCGAAGTTTTGAAACAAGATTTGACATGGGTTTTTCTTGCAATTGAAACAGAGCTTAAACACTTTCAACAGCATAATAAAAAATTTCAAAAAAAATCAAAATGAAAACTAAATTCATAGAAAGAAAACCTAGTTTTCTCAAAAGCTTGAAATGTTGCCAATGGTGCTCTGAATTCTTATTTTGTTTCCAACTCCTCCAAGAAGTCCAAATTCCTTCTCCAAATCCAAATACAATCTAGCATGAACAAAACCCTCTTTCCTTTTTCTTTTTTTTTTCTCACAACAATTTCTCTTTACATTTGAAAATTAAAATCCAAAAATAAAATTGAAATCTCTCTCATAATTCTTCCCCAAATTTAGTCAGCTTCCCTAAAATATCCCATCCACCATAGCTATTGCATTTTTGAAGATATTTTGTTTACTTGAAAAATTTAAAACTAAAATTTCTATTCAACAAGAATTTAAAACATTAATAATTTATTTTTCAAAAATCATTTGAAACTTTTAAAAATTTCCTTTCAAAATAATTTAAACTTTTTTTAAAATTTCCATTTCCAAAAATAAATTAACACTTTTAATTCCCAAAATGGATAACTTAATTCATTTCAACCTAATTAATTTAATTAATCAATAAAATAAATCTAATCCAATATTAGATCATTTTATTAATTAAATTAAATTAATGAATAAATTAAATTACATTTATAACATTATAACCAGATGAATTTAATAAACAACTTAAATACATAAAGCCATTTATTTACCTTTTTTTCAACTTGCAATTTAATGAAATCAAGAAGAGATGAACAACATAGAAGCAACTTAACCCAACTAAAACCTAACGACACACTATGACTAGGGTGATGACTTGGCATGGAAAACCTAGCTACTATCTCCCAATCGAATACTGTTGGCCAATGGACACGCTCAAACCTATGAAATCAGGTGGAGTCGATGTCCTGTACCTATCAACCTACAAACAAAGAGTATATCGAACATGCATATACATGATATAATAAAACACACTGTGAAGATGAAATCTCATAATCGTAGGGTGCTCACAAGCGAGTGGTACAATCTTGTCCCCTTCACCAATACAGTATTACAAACTAATGAATCTAACATCAATAATATAATCAAAAGCATAAAGCATCATTAATTCAAATAACTGCTAAGCTAATTCAAAGCATACCATAAAGATAACATCATAGTAAAATACCATCACATCAAAATATAACATTCGCATCACTTTATAGTTTGCGATCAAATAGCAACCAAGTACCATAGTCAAAGTATAAATAGAAATAACATAACAAAGAACACTATCGATCAAAAGAGCCAAAATGGAGGGGTGTTACACTATGGAAGAGAATTGACGAAACCATTGTGATAAATGGATGAAAACCTAATTTATGCTAAATAGAACATGATGCAAGCTAAATTAACATGATTATATGCTAAAAATGATCTAATTATATAACTTCTAAGCTAATCTAAGCTAATTCTAAGCTAAAAATGGAAACCCTAATTTCTAAACAAACTAAGATGGATGTGTAGAAGTCATTAATGGATTCTCTAATCTATTATGCAATTAGAAATAACTCTTAAAAAAGTTAAAATTGAGTAAGTTGACATGTGAGTGCAAGTGAATTCAAAAACATGTGTTTGCAATTGAAATATGGATCCATTTGTCTCCAAATAGTGACCTATTTATAGGAGAGCAAATGAAAAATAGAGGGTTGAGATTGAAAAGATTAATCAGCGGTCAAGGATGGAGGAAAAAAGGAGACATAGATCATGGATTCTCATCAACAGATGAGAATGCATAATGGGATTTAATCAAGGGTTCACAACTTCTTCAGACAAACACACTTTTGACCTGCACATAGAGGTCAAAGGTGACTTGTTCAAAAGGTTAAAGGTTAAAACTTGCATAAGAAGTTAAGTGAAAATATCCCTTTTCAAATGATGAAGGAATAAGAGTTTTATTTTGAAATATCCTATGGGTGAGGATAAAAGGTATTTTGCAAATTAAAATAAATTCTTAATTGTGCAAAAAGGGGATAAAGAATATTCCATGGGAATATTCCCTTTTCTTAAAGGAAAGTTAGTTTAATTGCTAATTAAACAAGGTTTAATCATGCAATTAGGGGATTTGAAGAATAAAGTGACATTAATTATTGATTTAATAAATGGGGAGAAGAGATGAAATGATATTTAATTAAATAACTTAGGGTTATTTAATTAAATAAGATGACTTAGGGAATTAAATTAAATGTTTTGATTTATTTTATTTAATACGATGAAATGTTAGTGTGAAGGGGGGGTAAATTAACTTGATTTAATGAAGTAGGTTAATGGATGAAAATGATGCAATTAATTAATTATCTGGGCTAATTCAATTAATTAAGCAAAAAGAATATGAATTTTGAGAGGAAATGATGTTAGTAAACTTGTTTCGAGTGCATGATATTATCTAGGAAATTTTTCAGTGTCTACAGATGCTAGACATTACTTACAAGATTGAAGCCTTTTGTTCAAGGGTTTGCTAAGTTGCAACATTGCATATTTGTTCATTCATCATTCCTTCATTCTATTTGATTTCATTTGAAGGTTTGATTACCAAAATGGGGTTTGACCAAGGAAAACCCCTATCCACTAAAAAAACAACATTTTTCCCTCTCTTTCATGTGTGATTTGTAGATCTAGGTTGAAGATTCATTGAAGACCAAGATTGGATAAAATTTGTTGAGTTCTCAAAGTTGTCACCTTACTTGCAAGTCATGGAAAGTCGCCTAAAGGTTTCAATTCAGTTATTCAGACTCAGAGATTTGACAGGAGGGAAGCTATATGAAAGCATTAGAGTATACTAGAATTTCAAAGAAACCCTAATATTGGGACTAAATTTCCACTTGTCACATATGAGTCCCAATACACCTATATTTGGACTTTTTATAGATCCTGATTCAACAGTTTTAGTTTCCAATTTCAACCCGAAACCCTAAACTAGGACTAAATAACCCCTACTAGCGTATGAGTCCCAGTGAGAATTAAAGTCAAAATTTTCAATATTTTAGGTCTTCATTCAAGCCTCTTCAATTTCCAAGTGCATCTTTATGCTTTCTCGGTCTTTTATTATGCATTTTAGTTTCATAATTTATGTTATATAGTTAGTTTTTTCATTTATTTTACATTCCTTGTCTTTCCAAGCCCTTACTTGGAGGTGAACCCCTCTTTCATCTTTAATAAAACCCTAGGACACCTTATTGTATATCTATATCCCTCATTCTATCATTGGATTGAGATATCTATGATTTCCTTTAGTGAAACTTGTAGAAAATCAGTGGTTGTGTGTGTGTCCTAAAACATTACATAGATTACAACGATAATTTTTGAGGTTTCATTTTGGTGAACATAGCTTTTAGAACACCTTATTTTTTAATTGGAGTGCAAATATTCCTAGATCTAGCTTGCAAATTAACTTTTCATTAGGTCTTACATTGGTTCATTTGCATCTAGGGTTTCAAAATCTTGCATTAGTGAAAGTGCATATAGGTTTCATTTTTACCTCTTGCATCACTGAATTTCATTTGAAAACTATAATTTGACTTAATCTAGACATCATACAAAACAAAAAACATAACATTCACTAAGAATTTTTTAAATTTTTTGCAAAAGCCCTAATCTGGTACACATATACCCCTCTGGGTGATTTAGTCCTAGTACAGGTGGTTTTGCCTAATTTCTAGGTATTCTGTGTTGATTGTTTATCAGCATTTGAATCCATGAAAATCCTTACTGGAACTCATATGCCCCTTTGGGAAATTTAGTTCCATTTCAAATCTTAAACTACATTTTCTAGCATTAAAAACTCTATTTCTATGTTTTAGTTTTCTATTATTACATTTTTGTTTTAGTTTTTGTAGAGTTTTTGTTTTATTCATTTCATTGCATCTAGCTTAATTTCATTAAATTTGTACATTAAATAATTTCAAAATTACATTTGCACCTTTCATTCTAGGTTATTACATTGTATTGCATCATGGATATGTGCTTTTGTAAGCTTTGGATGTCCTTGAAATCATTAGTAGATGTGTCAATTTGTGCCTTTGGACATGATCCTAATGAAATTGAACTCACCCATGCTTGCTCAACTCCTAATGCATGTCGTCCTTGTGATGTTGAAATCATTATCGAAGATGATGACAACATGAAAAAAATCATAAATGATTTCCTTAACAACCTTGATCTAATGCATCCTTTTATCCTTCTATGAAACAAACAACACCTATTGAGATGTTTGGTCTTTTACATCTTGAAATTGAGACACAATCTGAGCCTAAGTTCCCTTTAATAGGTGAACCTAGTTCCTCTAATCAAGGAAAAATTGAACCATTCTATGTTAACAAGGTAAAAAACACTCCCATCAACTTAGAAGAGACATATGGAAAAGGATTCATGCTTTTAAGTAAACAAGGATGTGATACAACAAGAGAACATGAAATTCACCAACTTTTAGAGAAAATACCAATTGAAGATACCAAAGGGTTAGGATATCAAAATCCTCCTCTCAACATAAGTGTCCTCCTTCCTAATGAACAACCAATGACTCATAACAATGATAAGGATGATAGGATCATCTTAGGTCCCCATCCTCAACATATAACACAAGAAATTAATGAATCTAGCAAGCAACGAAGGCCTTACGAACTAAAGAAATTACAATTCCCTTGTCTGCCATTTGCGACTAAAAGAACTTTACACATACTTTTAAGCCAAGGGATTCTTACATTACCACCAATAAGAGAAGATCAAAAACCAAATCCTAAGAATGCAAACACATCACATTATAAATATCATAGTTATTGGACATAATATTGATGAGTGTCATGCTTTAAAAAAATATTTAAGAAGTTTGATATCATAGAAATAGTTCCTTAGAGCATGTCCTTTCACTCCTTGCCATGTAATATTGTTAGTATCATAATATTCTCACTACTATATGCTTTATATTCATTGCAAATCATTTCAAAATGAAAGGATCCCTTTCCGATCACCTATCCTGACTCATTATTTTCTTGCACTCAATGGGGGGAAAAAATTGATAGTCTTGTCCTAGTACTATACTTTCCATTGTCTCTTTGGCTAGCTTTCCATCTTCTATATATGATGGACAAGATTGGGATGTAAACGACCTGCTATAGGTTGACTCACATGTGCCTTACTAGTATTTTGTATTATTTTATTTTTCATGTTGTGTGTGATTCCATGTGCATTATATGATCCCCTGTACTATTTTGTTTGATTTATCTCTCTTTGTGGCTTTCCTCTATTTGTACCTACATTATTCTCTATGATGTAAACATTTTATGTTTTATTTGTCTTGTGTTTTCCTTTTGGGGATGATGCAAGGCATCAAGACATTTAGGTCTCTTCCATGTTGACCCAAAAGTTTTTCCTTTATCTTTTTCATTTGTCTTGTGTTTTCCTTTTGGGTATGACACAAGACGTCGAGACATTTAGGTCTCTTCCATGTTGACACAAAAAAAAATCTTTTTTTTCACTCTCTTTCTATCATTCTTCCTATTTCATGAGTATTTTGGGAATGATGATAGCTCTAAGATCTATAAAAGACATTGTAGCAGACATACTGATCTCGAATCCATGGATCCCTTATGTGATTTTGGGATTTCATTTTGGGGGAAACCCCTTTTCATTATGTAGCTTCATTTGGAAACATACCATTTGGAATAGGGCTTTCCAAATAAGCTCCCATTTCCTCTTTATTTGGAAACATACCAACCCCAAATCTGTGGATCCCTTATGTGATTTTAGGATTTCATTTTGGGAGCAACCCATTTTCATGATGTAGCTTAATTTGGAAACATATGACTTGGCATAGGGCTTTCCAAATAATATCTCATGTGGATCCCTAATCTTGGAAGTGAAGTCCCTTGATAGACACATCCCAAAAATGGGAGGAATTTCAATTATGACCACCTCTTGTGTGACTGTCAAGCTAGGGCATGAATACAGATTTAGTAGAATATTTTTAATTAAACTTGTAGTGTATAAAATTTTAACCCTTTACATTTTCTCTTTTTTGGGACATCCTAGAATTCAAATTAGACTTAATAATTCCTTAATTTAGTGTTTTTCAATGTATCTCTTTACATTTACACACTTATTTAGGCCCTCTTAAGTAAATTGGGCTTAATTATGCCTTAAGTATGCCCTTTAATTCATTTACAAGCCTAATAAATTTCATTTTACAAAGGGGAAATATGACAATAATTAATGCCTAAACATATCACTTTACATTAACCAATGTGTGTTCCATGTTTATGGACCTTAGGACCTAATTTTTTTGGTGGTATTTTAATGATTTCAAATCTATAATTCAATGTCATCTTGTGGTATTTGAATTTCAAGAAATTAAGGATACATACCTATAAATAGAAGGTTATTTCACTAATTTTCAACTAGATTTTTTATGCGAGAATTCATAAAGAAAATATTGTGATCAAAGGCATTCAAGAGTAGATATACCTGAGATTTATTACAGCATTCAAGATCTATCTTTCATGTCAAATTCTTCTTGCATCATGCTTATTTTTGGAGCTAAGATTGTGATGTAGGTTTTATGATCAAGTCAAGCATTCAAAGTATCATTTCAAGAAAAAATCAAGTATCAAGACCCACATCCAATTTATGTATTTTATGCAAGTTGTAGACCTCTTAAGATCTCCATTATCAAGGTTTCATACAAGGGTTTGTTGAGTGGTAACATATATTTGTTCATTCTTCATTCCCTCTTTTATTTCAATATTTCAATTCAATGTTTGATTACCAAATAGGGCTTGACCAAGGTAAACCCCTATTTGAACACAAAAACAAACATTTTTCTCTCTTGTGTATATGATTGCAAATTTAGGTTGAAGAAGACTTGAAGACCTTTTGAAGAGAAAGATTTACAAAGTTGTTAAAGTTGTCAAAGTTTTCAAAGTTATCATGAAATCATAGAATCTCACCTACAAATCAGATTTCTGACTTTTCAACATTGAAACCTAGATAAATCAAAGGCTTTATATTTGCAACAAAGGCTCCTGAAATATTGTTTTAACCTCTGTACTTGGACCCATTCACTCATGGGAAAATGAGTCTAAGATTAGCTTATGAAAAGAACTTTTGGTGACTGGTACACAAGTCTCTTCCCTTCTCAAATCTGCATTCTATTTTTTATTTCTGCAAATTATATTAAGTTTAATATTATTGTTTCAAGTATTAGATTGTATTTTTGTGTTGGTTTTCTATTTTTAGTTTTTCTCCCCAAGGTGTTTTTTCAGCTTGACCCCCATCCTTTAGTCATAAGGAAATCTAAATATTTTCACTTTAATTTGATTCACCAAAGGGTTGATAATCAATTCATTGTGTGGATCTCATTACCTAATGAAATAGTGGAAAATAGGTATCATATTATATTTCACCACTTAATTTTCCCAAAAACTAAAACCTGTTTCTCATCATTTCAAAACCTACAACCTAGAACTTTTTCCCATCTAACTACATAATTTCATTTTGTAGGGACTCATATTCCAAACTTAGGATGTCAGCCACCAATTTTGGCATAACTATGGTACTAGTGCCAAAATCTATTATGGAATTATGTAGTAACTTATCTCCTCCAATAAGAGTCAATAAAAATAGGGTGAGATTTGGCTTACATACCTCTTTGCTATTTTGTCTTTGCTATTTATGAATGCTGCAGAACCTAAGGTCTAAGATTCCTAAATTGGCAGTTTTCCTTTCTCTTAGTTATGCACTAGGACTGAGACTAGTTGCAGATCCTACTCCTCTTTACCTAAAGCACTCTGCAATAACATCTTTTTCTCTAGAATAGATAGAATTTCCCATAAAGACACATTAGAGGGATTTTTCCTTAACTATTCTACTACATTGAGCAATTCAATCGGTGGTACCTTTGGTTTGAAATGAGTTATTTCTTTTGATTTCAAAAAGGGTCAAGATTTACTACAAGTGGACTAGCTACTTTTTATGTAGCTTTCTATTGTGACTACAACTACTACGCTTGTGGTTATGGTTCTTTTTCATGTGGAACATATTCCCTAGTGAATATCTGCTTTGATCAAGTATTGTAATCTGATTGAACTTGTGGGAAACCTATTATCAAAACTTAATTTTCAAACACAAAGTCTTCTCCCTCCATCCAAGAGAAAAGTACTTGACCAAGGGAAATTTTTCTCTTCTTCTAAAGACATGCCCTATATCTAAGTGCTAATTCTAACACTTTCTATCCCATGAGATTAATAGATACTCGCATCTAAAGAGATACCTTGACTTCTCTATTATGCTATTTTTGTTAGAGATAGAACTATTTGACTTGAGGCCTGTGATTGATCATTTCCCCTTGGATCTCCCTTGTATGGATTATGTTGGAAGGGTGGTCTACCTCCTTGATAATTCTGAGGAGGAGGTTTTGGATGTGATTCTTTTTGACACATTAAACTAACAATCTCATTTAAGAAATTCCTCAATAGGTTCTTTATGTTGTTCATCTCCATGGCTAATGAGGAAGACCCTGAGGTGCTTCCTTGTGTATTAGGATACACATATATCAAAGGAGAAGGTGTAGAGGATGTACTAGGAGCTACCTCTTCTTTCCTTTGAGTAGAATCTTTACAAACATCGGCATCGGTGGCCTAGATTGGAGCTTCCTAACATCTATCAAGCTATTTTCTACTATCATCACTAGTTTATATACATCTAGTAGAGTGTCATAATGTCTGAATTGAAATCCTTCAAGTAAAAAATAAATTCCATGGTTGGTGAAGGTTTAGTTGTTATGGGAATCCTTTGTCAGGCTTTGTGAAACCTAGTGTTACAATCTTTCATGGCCTCTTGGGGTTCCCTTTTGATTGTTATCAGCTACTATAGTAAGGACAAGGGGTCTCCCTTTTTTGAAAAGTGCTCAAAGAGTTTGTTTCTGAGCTCATCCCAAGTATTGATGGAACTCGAAGTCAAATACCTATACCAATCTTGAGCTTTTCCTTTAAAGGATGTAGCCAAAAATCCAAGGGAAACATTCTACTCTATAATATTATGAATTGTGCAAACATCAACAACATCTTGAAGATGTTCTAATGGTGTCTTCAAGTCTTCTCTAGTAAAATTTAGAACTAATTTTAGAGCATTTGCAGGGATAGGATGCCATACATTTAGAGGGATAGGAGGAACAAGTGAACTTCTATTGCTCCAAGATGTAATGTTTTTGGGTGGTTGATGGGTCATGGGGAACAAACCACTATGTATATGAAAAATAGGTATTCTGATATGGAATGATTTATCAATTGGTGGACTAGATAAACCTCTAGATTTAGGGCTAGTGCTTCTAACTCTATTTCTTCTAACAAGTGATACAAAACTTGTAGATCTTCCCATAGGATTAAAAGATGTTAACTCAGAGTATCATAAAATACTTTTAGAAGATTATCTTATATAGATCTTGGGAATGAATGTGTAGGTTTAGTCTGTCATGTCACTATTAATTTTATTTGAGTGACTCTTCAAGGTTGAGTATCAAACACTACAAAGATCACTTCATCCCATTAGGCATTCCCGAAAAAGAATTTTTGATCATAAAATCCTACACTTCTCTGAATAGCCTTATGTTAAATTCAAAGGATGGGAGGCGTATTATGCTCCACTGAATGACCTTCAAGTTCTTAGAAGTTGTATCTTCATTATTGTTTTTGGGAAATGGAGGAAGAAATGTAAAAGTTAAAACTAACTAAGAATATGCACCAAAAAATTTTGCAACATTTCAAAAACACCTAGTGGGATATTAATTATGAAATAATGAACACATAGTACCATAGACCCTTCATTGTTGAGAGGAGAACAAACTACTAAGGCTTATTCAAGCACATAGCAAGCACTCATATCTTCTCACGAGAAGCACCTACTAAGGTTCAAAAGGGGGTGATATATCAAAGAACAATTTTTTACTACTTTGAATCTTTTATAGAGATTCCTTTACCTAATAGCATAGTATGAAACCTATCACAAATTTTGCATAAAATATAAGAGTGTAAACATGATTCAATTTACTTGACAGCTTAACTGACACACTCTAAGTATTGACTTAGGTGGGAGGGCCCACATCCCCATCAAATCAGACAGACCTTTTCCTTTCCATTTTCATAGTATCATCTACAGTTTCATTTCCATTTTCTTCCACCATTTAAAAAAAATTATTTATTGTTTATAACCTTGGAGCTATAAAATCTATAGAGCAGGCCACTATGTGCAAGGAAGCATGCCTTCCGAAACAAGTGGATCAAATATTTTTTACAAAAATCATTGCTATTATCCATGTTCTACTATTGGAAAGGGTAACGATATAGTTTGATGCAACATTTTTAATCCCACATTTGTCTAGTGAAAAAAAGCAAGAGGGAAGGAGGATATAAGTAGAGGTTATGAAGAAAAACAATCTATAATATTTAATATAAAAATATTTATTGTAAACAATATTTGTGTTTGAGTCAATTAGGATATCATGGGAATGAATATATAATTGTAAAAATTAAATTTGAAATAATTTTTTATTATATTGGTTAAACTTATTTTTTTGTTTTTTTCTAATTTTTGGTTTAATTATATTTAGTGAAGTTATTTTACTTAATTTATTTAAAAAATATTTTTATATTATTATTTTTATATAAGAATTATTTTGTTAATTTTATTTTATATAAATATAACATAATTTTTATAAATACAAATGTGAAAGAAATAATCAATTTCATTTTACTAGCGAGGCTAATTATAATGAACAAAAAAGAAAAAAATGAAGGTAGACAATTACAACAAAATTTTTGATATTGATTTGAAAACTTTATAAATAATATTTGGACATGAACTACACAAAAATGTTTCATTGAGAATGTGTTATATTTATCTAATAAAGTTATGACACCATATTTTTCATTCACATATCTTGTTTAGCATGTTTGTGACACATTATTTTTAGTGTGCTTGAATTTTAGCAATGATAGCCAAGTATATTCTTGAAGTAAGTCCCACCATACTTCTAAGCATGATCAAAAATAAAAAGTACAACAGATAGAGGTAAGATTGGAGAGAACAGAAGCCTATTATATGAAGTATCTTCTTTTTGCTAATTATTTTTCTCCTACATAATAATTGGAAATATCCATTATGATATGTTGAATCCATCATTGGATAGAGACTCAATTCCCCTTTTATGATCTCTTCCTTTATTTTCATCTGTCATTATTTTATTATTTTGTTTTGTGTCCATGTCGTAACATTGTCTCCTATTTCATGTGGCCTTCTCTTTCTCTTTCATTTTTGTTTTGATTATCCTAACTTAGGTTCCTATATTACTTATTGAATTCAAAATATCTCAACTATGCACCTACCTTTGTATTATTTGTTATTTTATGTGCACCCTTTCTTTTATATTATTTTCCCTCTCAAATTATTTCAAAAATGTTGTCAAAATCCCTATGGGAACAAAAATTAGCATATTAATTGTTGGGAGTGATGAAAATTACCAAGTTTAATTGTTATAAATTTACTCAGATACTCTTCTATATGTTGGATATCCATCATTTTTTTTTGGAGGTGAATGTGAATAACTTTTAAAAGAAATGATTAACAAAATTTTCAAACTTGTAAAATTTTATTACTACACAAAATGTATACATTTTTATTGTTGGCCCTAATGCTGCCATACCTTATTTCTTCTAGGTTAAAAGGTGGGATTCCATTTTATATAACCTTAATTAGTTATAGGGAACTCTCCTAAGGGGACTGTCCATTAAGATGAAGTTTCCCCTAGCTTAACTAGTTAAATTGTGCAATCAACTATATACTTAAGTACTTCTAAACTCAAAAATATTAAGCATTCCCTCCTTCTAGTGGCTATTTTTTCCATTTAAAAGTGATATGGTAGTATAATTCAAGAATTAGGGACCGTCTTCCTCCCTTGAAAGGTTTTTCGTTTTAAATCTTGACATGGTTTTATAGCTACCAATTCTCAAATTTACAAGAATCACCTAGTGGCAAGTGATTTTTTTTTTTGGTCATGGAAAATGAGATGTTATAACAAGGGGAATGGTCATATTCCAAGTGCAGCAGAGTTAAACTCATTTATGAATCTCACTTTACAAAGAAACAAATATAATCCTACCATATCCAACCTACAATGAAAATCCAAAAGACTAAGGGAAAAAGAGGGAAGGAAAAGAGAAGAAAAAAGGGAACAAAAGATATGAAAAGTTTTTAACCTACAAAATAAACATTACCAAATTTAAAATTTCCCTATGAACATAAGATTAACAACTTATTTCATTGTCAATTTTACTACAATATATGACATAACTAGTTTGAGAGTTTGAGGAAAACCACATATTCCATGGTCATAATTACAATATAGACAATAAAAGAAATCATCGCCATATTACATTTGTAGATAATATCCCATGGAATTCACAAATACATTAACTAAGGTCAAATGGAATATTTTCACAAAGAATATTAATACACAATATAGGTTTTTTTGCTAAAAAAATTTAGGAGTCTTAGATAGAGCTATAAGTTTTCTCTTAGCATTTACATATGTAGGGGAAGAACAAGTTTCCCTCCATTTCTCATTGATAATTTTACAATTATGCTCTCTTTTATTTTATGTACATTTTTCATACATATCTAGTCCCTTGGATTTGGTAAAGATTTCCCTACCAATATACACATTGACCATATTAATTACATCACATTCAATTGACCTATATGTAGATGGAATCTATTATAATGGATAGGACCACATAGATGGCCTAACATGTTTAGAAAATTCATGTAGATGAACCATCCTTAATGGTAGTCCTAACCAATGATATCATCTATTTGGAAATAGTGTTGGGAAAGCCATATCGAGTAACCTAAATGAGACAATCATTCATTGGAGATGTCGCAATCCTTCATCAATCAATTATTGATCCTTGATCTATGATAGGGTTATTTAAACAAGCATGAATTAGTTCCATGTCTCTTGAGGAATTTGATGGTTAAGAGGTTGTTGATATCATGTGATCAACATTTTTTCCCTAGACCATCTCTATTTTTTGACCCACATTTATATATAAATTCGTTTGGATCACAATCAAACTCCATACATGAAAAAATTTCAGTTGTTCAAAAATATTTCCATTTGAATTGGATGTAAGTTGATTAAGAAAATTTTCATAAATTTCAATATCTCTATAATAATTTTCATGATCTTTTTAAATATTTAAATACTTTGTATACTCTCCCTCTATTGATTGTGAAATCATTATTTATTCGATACCAACCCATTTTTCAAAGAATAATAATAGGTAAATCTTTTATTTGATGTGGAAAAATGTTAGTTATTTTTTTTTTACTTCTCATGGAACTATGATATGTTCTTTAGATTTATATTGTTCTCTAGTTGCATGTATGACTTAAAGCACTGAGTTGAAACACGCTATCAATATTTTTTCAACTTGTGTTAATTCTTAATGTTTAGGTAGTTGTGGACTACGATCCATAGTATTTAATGTTAAAAATTAATGCCCATTTTTTCTCTTACATCTATCACAAATATAACACATTCTCAATGAAACATGTTTATGTAGTTAATGTCCAAATGTTATTTATAAAATTTTCGGATCTATCAACAATTCATCACGGGAAAATTCATTGCCACCAACAAGTCACCACCACAGAAAATTATCTGCCAAAAATTCAAGCAATTAATTTTTAGCGTGGTGAATTGTTGGTGGTGAATTTTTGGAGGTGAATTTGTTGTATGCCAAAGTTTTTGTGTTGGTAGTGAATTGTTGGCAGTGAATTTTTTGTATGCCAAAGTTTTCAAATCTATCTCAATATTTTTGTTGTGATTTTCTATCTTCATTTTTTCCTTTTTGTTCATTATAATTAACCTTGCCATTAAAATGAAATTGATTATTTCTTTGAAGTAACTCATAGTTATGCTTACAGAAAATATGTTATATTTGAATAAATAAAATAAACAAAATCATTCTTATATAAAAACATAATATACAAGTATTTTTTAAATAAAAAAAATAAAAAAAATCATTCTTACATAAAAATAATAATATACAAATATTTTTTAAATAAAAAAATAAAATAACTTCACTAAATATAACTAAACATAAATTTTAGAAAAAAACAAAAAAAATTGAATAAGTTTAACTAATGTAATAAAAAAAATTCAAATTTAAGTTTTGCAATAATATATCCATTCCGAAGATGACATCGTTAGACTGAAGAAGATCCCGGTGGGGTTCCCCCACGTATAATAGCCTATCGGCTAATTATTTTTCTTCAAAACCTCTACTTATAGCCTCCTTCCCCCTTACTTTTTTCCATTGGACAATTGTGGTATTAAAAATTTTGCATCAAACTATATCCTTACCCTTTCCGACAATAAAAAAATGGAGGATAACAACGAGTTTTGTAAAAAAGATCTGACCTACTTGTTTTGGAAGGCATGCTTGCTTGCAGACAGTGGCCTACTCAACAAATTTTATAGCTTCAAGGTTATAAATGGTAAGTAAAATTGTTTTAAATAGTGGAAGCAAATAGAAACAGGAACCGTAGAGGATACTATGAAAACGGAAAGGAAAGGCTCTGTCTAATTTTACAGGGATGTAGACTCGACCACCTAAGTCAGCGCTTAGAGTGTGCTGGTTAAGCCAGCCCCATATTTAGGTTAGATACCACAAAATCTGAAAACCAAAGAATGATCAATTATCAAGATCATGTATGAAACATAAATGACATAGAGCATAAGCTTTACATAAGAAAAGAATGATACATATGATAAATTACAACTAAGCACAATCCACTATGCTTCTCCTTTCTATTACTTTAATTCTAGAAAATAATACAAAAATGAAAAGTTCAAATGTTAAAGATTAGACACTATCTTTATGATTGATCAAAAATAATGATTACAGGACAATAATAGACAATTGTGTAATAGATCTTCTACACCCTTGAAGAGGCTCAAAAATTCCCTTTATGGAGAAAGGGAAGCAAACAAGCATAAAGCTCTCTCCACCAACTAAAACACAAAAGACAAAACCCAAGCGGTGGCATTAAATCCACCGCCTCGAAAACCTGTTTGAAGATTGGATTGTTAGATAAATCCAGAGTAATAGAGTTTGAGCTGCTAAGAATGAATTGAAATGGAACTCAAATCACCCAAGGTTGCTCCTTTCATTAAAAATATGTGAAATTTGCTGAGTTGGAGCTTGGCTTTCGATAAAAAGATCTTCCTTGTCAGAAGTAATGTGTCAGCATAAAAAAATCATTTTACACAAATTCTAATTGCTAGTAAACATCGGGAGGGAAATTTTTAGAAGAAGATGGCATTCTTGATCCCTCAGAGAATGCCCAGTGCCTTTAAATATTCACCTACTAACAAGGCGCTCAATAAAAACCTTGCTTCTTGCTGACAAAAAATATGACAGGGACACGTGGCATAGGGGTCGGTATTTAAGAAAATCCTTTAGAGTTGCTCGACAAAACCCTCGCAGTGTAATCACATGTCATTCATCATGCCTGAAAGGTAAAAGATATTCAAAAGGTTCTGTGTCCGCCACATGGCACCATCGTGTGCCTTTACACGAATAGAGAGCCGCAACCTTATTTAAACTGTGCCTGTGTGACATGTGGGTGTGCCTGACAGTGGAGACAAAATGGGGAAAAGGTAAGGAAAACCCCTATAACTGTGAAGCCAAAGTGAGAACAAAATACCATGAAAATAAAGGAAACAAACAAGCAGATGTGGAGAAAAAGCTCTACACTCACGATGAATAAAATTTAAGGTAGAATGTAAGAAATAAGAATCTAGAATAAACCAAAGAAAGGAGTCTAAAATAGAATTATTCAATGGATACAAGATTTAATAATTGACTCAATTTGAATTGAGATAAGAATAAAATTTGTAAATATTAATTCAAAGTTTTGATTGTATTTATATGCACATATTTGGTGAATACCACATGATTTAAAAGTGGAGTAAAAATTTAGAAAATCTTGCATGACCATAAAATGGTCCATATAAATGTCGGGTTATTCACGCCATGATCCAAACACATGTTATGATTTTTTAGGCAATAATGACTCTATTCTTAGGATGGCATTTTAATCATAGAGGTGAAATTGGTTCCAATAAATTGTGAAATTTTAAAATTATTGGTGAATATGTATTTGGTAAATTCAAACATTCCCTCAAAAATTTAGGTGACTTCTCATTATAAATGTGTATGTTACATGGTGGTAAAAAATATTACTTATAATGCCTCTAAATAAATTGGTGATGATTTAACATGCACTTGACTGATAAATAAAAAATATTGGTGATTTAGGCCCTCAACAATTTCCATAAAGCTTACTAAAATTCAATTGGTTGATATGAAATAATTTAGGAATTGACATGTTTTAGAAAACCTTTGTTAACATTTAATGCTTATAATATTTCTATTTGATTTAAGTAATGTTTAAAGATTGATTGATTATGGTATTAAATTAGACATACATGTTTATCTTAGTTTAAACAATAACAAAGGAGCTCTTGTCTTATTAATGAACATTAAAATATGATTAATGATATCAAATTTCCACAATCCATATTGTATTGTTCCAAAGACTTCTAAACACCACATTTGTCTTGAAAATACTCAAATCTTATTCAAAGAGGACAACTTCTTTAAAAGAAAGCTCAAAGAAGCCATTGAAATCAACAATCACCCCTCAAACCTTGATCGTGATGAGGGGTGGAAGTCGAGTCAATCTTGACATCCTTTGTTATCTAACCTAAGGTCTCGCCATCTTCCTTCCTCCAAGTAGTTCTTCCCCCCCTCTTCCGCTCCTTTCCCTCCCTCCCGTTTTGGCCACTTTTTCATTGCTCTGGTATCTGTGGCTCATGGTTGGCCTTGTCTCAGTTGTCTTCTTTGTGTCTTGGTTTGTTTTTGGGTCTTGCTCCCCCTTTTTATTTTTCTTGTTATCTCTTTTTTTGTTTTTTCTCTCTTTCATTCTCTTCTTTTTTCTTAATTTTATTTCATTCACGTCTTTGTTTTTAAGTCTTTGTTTTCTCTCCCATATATATATTCTTTTTGCTTTACTTATTTTTCTCTTTCTTTTTTACTTTGTTTTCTTTGTTTGTTTTATTTATTTATTTATTTCTTGTTGTTTCATTTCTTTTTCTTTCTCTTCTTTTCTTCCATTTATTTATTTTTCCTTTCTTTTATCTCCTCTTTTTATTTGTTTCAATTCTTTTCAATTTTTTCTCTTTTATATGCTCATGTTGATTCCTCTCTTTTTCATTTTTTCATTTTATTCTTCTTTGTCAATTGTTTTATTATTTTATTTTATTTTATTTTTACTTAGTTTCTTTTGAATTATTTTTCTCCTCGTTATTTTATCCGCCTCTTTGTTATTTCTTCAATCATTTCTTCTCTCTTAATTGTTTTATTCTCTTTCTTTACTTCCTTTATTTCTTCTCTCTTATTTGTTTTATTCTCTTTCTTTATTTCCTTGTTTCTTTCTTTTACTTAATTTTTTTGTTGTTTTCATTTATATTTAATTCTTTTAGTTCTCTCATTTATTTGTTTCTTTCTTTTACTTATTTCTTTCTTATTTGTTTCATTTCTATTCATTTCTTTCTATTCTTACATTTATTTAATTCTTGCTCTCTTTCTTGGTTCATTTATATTTAATTCTTTTACTTATTTCTTTCCCTCTTATTTAATTCATCTCTATTTTATTCTTTTAATCCTTAATTTCTTTTTGTCTCTCTTATTTGGTTTCATTTTATTTTTTTAATTATAAAAATTCTTTTGAATCCTTAATCTTCCCTTATTTTATTCTTCTTTTTAACTTTTCTTGTATTTTTTCTTCCTCTTTTTGTTTTTTTATCTATTTCTTGTCCTTATTTTTAATCTATTGTGTTCTCCTTCTTGTGCTCTATCATTTTCCTTTCTTAGGTTCTCTTATTTTATTCTTGGTTTCCTTTCTCATTGGTTTCTCTTTAACCTTTTCTCTCATTTTAAAATTCTCTTGTCTTCTTGGTTTGTGTGCAGCCTTCTCTTCCTTTTTTTGATCCTTTAAAGGTGTTCTAGGTCTGCAACTATCTATTTTTCTCCTTTTGCTCTCTATTCTCATCCTGATGATGGATCATGGAGTATGATCCAAAATGTTTTTTTTTGTACACAATCAAATCCAGAAGTCTTTGTAACAATTAAAATATGATTTCAAACATATTTTTTGTTCCAATTTGTGAGTATTATTGTCAATTATATGAACACAATGTATGTGAAAAGACTAAATAATCAATTATTCAAGCTACTATTTATATGTTTGAAATATTTGTTTTGTTCCAATCTATCAACATTATTGTCAATTATACAAACACAATATAGTCAATTATTCAAACTATAATTTGTATTCATTGAATGTGTGACAATATCAAAAACTAATCACCCCATGAAACTTACTATATTCATTTTTTCCCTTAATAATTATATAAAAAAATAAAAGATAAAGAATCTACTTTTGATAAAATAAATGAATGAATATTTTGAATAACGTTTAGAAATACTAAGGGACGGGGACCAAAAGAAAAAAACCCATCTATGGGACCCAAAAGGACTCGTCAGGCAGACGCAACTCGTGGGCCATTGCATTGCACACTGTCCGCAAAAAGCCCGAGCCAATAGGATAGTTTTGGTCCGCCATTTCGTATGTTAGACACAAACGTAGAGAGAGAGAGAGAGCAACAACGGCAATACAAGTAGCAGAAGATATGTAGCAGAAGAGAGTAAATTCTCATACTAAACGATGAAGAGATTAAATTATCACGTGATTATTGACTGGAATTCAGAATTGGTATTAATTAAAGATGAACACGATTAACTAGATGTACGATTCTGATCTTTCGGCGTCACATGGCAACCACTGACCTTTGAGCAGCATAGTGTTTAAGACCATCAGCTATACAATCCATGTATCTGTGTCAGGCGTCTCCCAGAAATCTATCTCATTCCCGGCTCCAATAAGCCTTCACAATTACACTTTTAGATAGTTACTTATTTTATAAGATTTTGATCTGCCAGCTTTACTATTGAAACTTACATAAACTTTTGATCTGCTAAGAAAGCGCGAGAGATGTCTCAGATCGTTTATCCTTGTGCGGCCTGTAAGATTCAACGAAGAAAATGTGGAGATAATTGCGTGCTTGCTCCCTATTTCCCATCTAACGATCCTCGCAAGTTTTTACTAGTACGTAAATTATATGGGACAAGTAACATAGTCAGAATCCTTAAGGTATAGAACAAATGGTTTTTAAAGATTTTGTTAATAGATAGCGAAATTCCTTTTCTCAGTTTTAACACGTATAGGAGAATTCACTGTAAGCATTAATTCAATCGAAGTACAAATATATGACGGAAACCCCTGCCGAGCAAGGGTAAAGCTTATGAACCTGACTGAAACCGTTGGCCTTTTCTATTTTGTATTGTAATTGCAGGATATTCAGGCTGAGAATAGAGCAGATACTGTAACCAGCATGGTATATGAAGCAAGTGTGAGAATGCAAGATCCAATCTACGGCTGCACTGGTGTAGTTTGTCGACTGCAGAAGCAAGTATTACACCTGCAATCACAACTGGCGAGAGCAAAAGCAGAGTTCCTCAATACACATTCTAATCTAATGTCTCTCGCCACTGGATTTTCTAATGGCGGCGAACCAGGAACTGCATTCGGTGTCACCCACGATATGGATGACATAATTATTCTGCAAGATGACGAGGATCTTTTTGGATTCTAAGGCATATTCTGCTGTTTCTAAAAGGAAGAGATTATGATTTCACCAATCTGTAATAGTGGTAAATCATTGCTGAAATTTAGATAACTTGAATCCATGCCTTTGGTCAGCGAACTACATTGATGTTATATAGCTTTACAAGCTTTCTGCAATTGGAAATTATATATCTAGTATAAATCTATATTTTTTTATATTTATTAATCTATTAGCCAAGCATGGCATTTAATATTATATTGTTTCTTATGCGGATCCAAACACTGTTGTCACTTGTTCTGCTACACCATCAGAGAGAGTGGTCCATGAAATGCTGGTGGATACCTTTACTTTTACAATTGCTGATATATTCTACTTACTGAACAATGGTATGCTTCATGCTCCACCCATGTCACCTGTATGTTATAATTGTTGTAGAATTTTTTTCTTAATAAAGAATCAAACAAAACCCGCTAAAGAACCATCTTCTTCATCAGTAGTAGTACAAATTGAAATTCAACATATCCATAAGGCATGTCCTGGAGAGGTTTCGTAGCCCAAAAATAGATTGTTCTCCAACTATTCTTCTATATAAAAATTTAAAAAACACTTTTATTTGAATGCTCATATAACAGTTATAAAAAGATTATTTTTTAAATATAAAAAAAAATTAACTTGTTAAAATTAAATTTGTAATTTAAAACATTTTTTTTCTAAAAGTTGTGATTCTTATAATGTATAAATTTTATGCATTCAATTTTTTAAAACATTTTATTCAAATTTAATATTTTGGATTGAAAAGAATTTACCAAATTTATATATTTTGTAATGCTCACAGCATGCATTATTGACTAAGATAAATTTTATCTTTTTCATTTTTTCAATTAAAAAGAATTATATCATTTTAAAGAACACTTATATACTAGTAAAAAAAAAAGAAGTAAGTGATATGATAGCATGTTACAAAGTCAATATGATGGGTTAATTCAAAGAAATAAAAGTCAATAAGTAGAGACCAACTAAAATGCTAAAATTTGGGTGAATCAACACCTCAAATCCAACAAATTATTATTTTCTAAAAGAGTGGGTAATTGGCATATCTTTATCATTAATCATCTCCTTGAATTGCTAATTAAAAAAAAAAAAAATTACCAATGTGCTTGTCTTCATCCTTACTCTTCTATTTAAACTATTATTTTTTTAAAAATGAACCATCAAAAGTTGAAATTAAGAGAGAAGAAAAGGATTTGAATAGAATAATTCCCTTACCAATTCTTGGAGCGATATACAACAGATAAATCACAAAGATAACCATTTCACTCATTGTTTGAGGATCAATATTTTTCTAAAATTATTTGCTTTGGACTATCCTACCTTATTTTTCTTATCTTTTAAACCAACTTCATATTTACTTTTTATTCACACTCCCTCCATAGGGCTTTGTTATCTTACCTCTCTCTATACTTCTTTTGAACTAAATTTAACATTATTATTCACTTCTTCTTCCAAAGGGCCTTGAATATTTAAAACATGTTCAAAATATTAATTGTTTGATGCCTTGTTTTTCTTGACCATTCATTCGTTAAATATGTGTTTAATTTGGTTGTGATTAAAATGTGTCAAGTGTTTTTTAGGTTCCTAGAGTATTCTTGTTGCAATTCACAATTCTTAAAAAATTAGTCATAAGCATGGCATTTATTATAATTGAAGGGAAAATGGCCATAGTCAAGCTTCTACATATATAGCCATCCATTTAGATGTAGCTTAATGAATTCAAGGAGACATTTCTCCAAATCTACATTGACATAGATGTAAGTGCATAAAAAGTATTTTTGGCTTAGCCTTATCAATGAAATCGCAAAAATACTACCAATAGTAGCCAAATATTTGTATTAACAATAAGTTGGAGTTTGGGATGTTTCAACCAAGCAAGGACTACATTGGTTATAGTTTTACCTAAGTTAGAATCCATGGAATAGTGATTCACATAAAATCCTCTTGCCCCTAGAAAATATTAGTCTCTTCTTAATTTATATCTTTGTCCTTTTTACTTTAGAAAATAAAAAGAAAAAGTAGAATCCTATTTTGTAGAAATAAATTTTTGTTTTCCCCTTAAATAGTGATTTTAATAGAGGCCAATCCAAACATCCATGGTTTTGGGTCTTGGCCAAGGAATCATAAAATTTCTAACTAATACTTTATCATAAAAGCATAAATTATTTTTCCTTTTTAACGACATGGATAAAAGTAGCTTTTGGTGCCATATTCAACTTTTCTATAAAAAAATACTAAGGGTTTTGGCTAGATTAGTAGCTACTATTACTAAAGAATCATAGTCATGAAGCTCAAATTAAATGATACAATTACCTTTTAAAATAATTAAAGTTAAACCAAACAAGACCTTAGATATAGTAAATTTTAGGCCTACAAACATAATAGCACCAATAGGTAGCTGCACGTAAGAAAGGAAACTAACCTAGAACCGAAGCAAATTTCTCTTTCCTAGTTGCTATCTAAACATAAATTTGTTCTATCACCCTTTCATGTTGAAAAGGTAAAAAATATTTCAACAAGTCTATTACAATACCATTAAAAATAGGTCCATGTTGCAATTTTCTACTAACATAAATCCCTCCATTTTAATGCAAGAGATCTTTTTAGGTTATTTATTATGTTTGTACGTGTGCATGTTTGTGTGTTGTGTGTGTTGTGTGTGTATGCAAGAGAGAAAGAGAGATAAATTACATGAAATTTTAAGGATTTTAGAGAAAGAGAGCTTGCATGAAAATTTAAGGCTTTAATAGTCTATTAAGCTTTTGCAAAAGGTCTATTTTATATTTCATTGATACATTTTTATGAAAATAAAGATTGAACTCCCATTGAATGTTATTCAATGTTAGTCGTAATATTTTGTTATATATATGAAAACAAGAAGAATTTGTAGCTAGTATTCGACACCATATAAAAACATGTTGGTAAATGTATTAAAATAAAATATTAGATAAAAATAAAATTATATATAAGATGGAAAATAGAGTAATAATATCTTCATGTTAATCATTTAATGGAATATGATGAGAATATTCAAAAAAAATGTGAAGATTTCTACATGTGGAGTTATAACTAAAACATAATTTGGGAATATGATAGGAGAAACATACATGGAAAAAAAATTCAATTGATTATTACTTTTTACATTTTAACTAGAGGCCATCCAATGACAAAATACCTAAAATATAATATTTTACTATGTTTTATAGGCACTCCTAACTTCTCTAACACATGTTAGTCAACAAATAGTTGATATGAATGGGCAATTCATCTTGGTAAGGTGTAAAAATAGGATGTATGCACTATAGAAATCCATGTCCATCCACCTCATATTTGCTTTATTCATAAAATGAAAAAGAATAAAACATTGCATAATCTATGTGAAATATTTAATGAATATTTAAATGAAATTTGGAGGTATGGATGACAACATAATTTCCAAAAGGTTGGTGTGCATAGCGGTGGATAGAGATTCAATAATGCAAGGTCATGGAATTATTTTTGTAAAAGATACAAACTTATCATTCACCATATGAGGTTGTCCTTCATTGCATAGCCCACATAATGAGTTTAGCATTTAAAATTTTGAGCACTTTTTATATAGTATTAAAAGCTAAAGACCAAGTCCACAAGCTCCACTGATACTTTTGTCAAACTTTTATTTATTTTTAATTTCAACACTTTTCTAAGTGAATAACTATAGGATACAAGATTCTTAAGGATCTTGATACTAGATCAATCTCCTTGCATGGTCTAAAGTAAAGATTATTTGTAGAATATCAACCCTTTCTTCAAGTAATGTATACAAATTACCTCATGATAGATAAAGATCATGGCATGCTATTTATGTTAAATAAAAAATAAACACTTATAACTTTATCTAGTATGCATCTTGTATATCTATATAAAATGGTATGCATCATCTTTGATAATATATCTATAAGAGAAATAATCCATAAGAATTAAATTTAACAATCTGTAATTGATGAAATATGTGGACAATACTACTATTTTTAAAAAGTTTAATGCAAGTAGAGAGTTATATATCTTTGCATGAAGATATGAGATATTGATGCACTATTTCTCTACGATTAGGCACACTACTCAATTCCATACCAATTTAATAGAAATTTTAAAAAATAATGAAAATAATGATTTGGTATATCAAATTCAAATAAAAAAACATGCAATTAGAATGTTATGTGTCAATTCTTGAAATAATAGACTATAAATGAAATATTCCTTCAAAATTTTAGGTGACTTCCCATTATAAATGTATAGTTTATGGTGGTAAAAGATATTACTTGTAATTCCTCATAATAAATTGGTGATGGTTTAACATGTGCTTGACTGAAAAATAAAAAATATTGCGATTTAGGCCCTCAACAATTTCCATAAAGCTCACTAAAATTCAATTGATTGATATGAAATAATTTAGGAATTCTCATGTTTTACTAAATATTTATTAACATTTAATGCTTATGATTTTTCTATTTGCTTACAATTGGAAGCTTAAACTATTTGATTTAAGTAATACTTAAAGATTCATTGATTATTGATATTCAATTAGAGATACGTGTTTATCCCAATTTAAACAATAAGTGAGGAGCTATTGTCTTATTAATGAGCTTTAAAATATGATTTCTATTAGCTAGAATTGATTTGACAATAGTATTGAAATTAATAAAATTAAAAAATCAATATTTTAATTATAAAAATAAATAAATAATCTAGAGGTTCCTTGTGTCACATTAAAAATTATCAATATTTCAGACACATTTTTTGTTCCAATATGTTAATTGTATTATCAATTATATAAACATAATGTATGTTTAAAACCAAAACAAATCAATTATCCAAACTTCTATCTATATGCGAAACATTTGTCTTATTCCAATTTATCAACATTATTATCAATTATACGAACACAATATAATCATTTATTCAACTATCATTTATATTCATTAAACTTGTTACAATATCAAAAACTAATCACCAAATGATACTTATTATATTCATTCTTTTTCTTTAATATTTACATAAATAAAAATAAACTATAAAAAATATACTTTGAATAAAATAAATGAATAAATACTTCTAATAATGTTTAGAGATACTAAGGAAAACTATTGTCTATCCAGCCGAGAGAATACACTTCGGAAGAAAAACGAAAAAAAAGGAAAGCCATCGATGGGACCCAAAAAGAAAATGTTAATTTGACATAATGTCAAACTTCTAAGATAGACCGAAGTCCCTGGCATCAGCATGATTGGACAGTTTACAGCCGTCCACCATTTGGAACGAACTCTTTCATCATTGCGTTGCACACCATCGGCAAAATGCCCCAGCGATGGGATAGTTTTGGTCCGTCATTGCCTATGTTAGACACAAACGTAGAGAGAAACAAAGGCCAAACAAGTGAAGAGCGAGAAAACACGTAGCAGAAGAGAGAATATTCTCAGACTAAATGATGAAGAGATTAAATTTTCACGTGATTATTGACTCGAATTCAGTATTAGTATTAATTAAAGATGAACACGACTAACTAGATGTACAATTCTGGGCTTTCGGCGTCACATGGCAACCATTCACCTCTGAGCGGCATAGTGTTTAAGACCATCAGCTAGAAAATCCATGTATCTGTGTCTAACGTCTCTCAGAAATCTATCTCATTCCCGGCTTCTATAAGCCTTCATAATTACAATTTTAGATAGTAACTTACTTATTTTATACGATTCTGATCTGCCAGCTTTCCTATTGAAACTTACAGTAACTTTTGATCTTCTCAGAAAGCGTGAGAGATGTCTCAGATCGTTTATCCTTGTGCGGCCTGTAAGATTCAACGAAGAAAATGTGGAGATAATTGCGTGCTTGCTCCCTATTTCCCACCAAACGATCCTAACAAGTTCTTACTAGTACGCAAAGCATTTGGGACAAGCACCATGGTCAGAATCCTTAAGGTATATTATAACAAATGCTTTCTAAAGATTTTGTGAATAGATCGCCATTAATATTATTCCTTTTCTCAGTTTTAACAAATATAGGAGAATTCACTCTAAGCATTAATTCAATCGAAGTACAAATATATGACGGAAGGCCTTGCCGAGGAAGGGTAAAACTTAAGAATCTCACTGAAACCGTTGGCCTTTTTAATGTTGTTTCGTAATTGCAGGATATTCCGGCTGAGAATAGAGCAGATGCTGTAACCAGCATGGTATTTGAAGCACGTGCGAGAGTGCAAGATCCAATCTACGGCTGCACTGGTGTAGTTTGTCGACTGCAGAAGCAAGTATTACACCTGCAATCACTACTGGCGAGGGCACAAACAGAGATCCTCAATGCACAGGCTAATCTAATGCCTGGATTTTCTAATGGCGTTGAAGCAGGAACTACATTGGGTGTCACCCACGATATGGATGACATAATTATTCTGGAAGATGATCAGGATTTGTTTGGATTCTAAGATATATTCTGCTGTTTTTAAAAGAATTTATGATTTCACCAATCTGTAATAGTGGTAAATAATCGCTGAAATTTAGATTACTTGAATCCATGTCTATTGCTTGCGAACTCGTTCTACATTTGATGTTATTTAGTTTTACAAGTTTTCTGTAATTGGAAATTATGTATCTACTCTAAATCTATATTTTTTATATTTATTAATCTATTAGCCAAGCATGGCATTTATTATTATATTGTTTCTTATGCTAATCCAAACACTGTTGTCGCTTGTTCTGCCACACAATCAGACAGAATGGTCCATGAAATGCCGGTGGATACGTTTACTTTTCCAATTGCTGATATATTCTACCAACTGAACAATGGTATGCTTCCACAGACTCCACCCATGTCACCTGCATGTTATAATTGTTCTAGATTTTTGTTTTTTAATAAATAAAATAAAACCCTGTAAAGAACCATCTTCTTCATCAGTAGTAGTACAAATTGAAATTCATCATATCCATGAGGCATGTCTGGAGCAGACACAGAGATGGAGAGTTAGTGTAGCCCAAAAATAGATTGGCCTGCAACTATTCTTCTATAGAAAAAAGTTAAATAACACTTCTATTTCAATGCTCATATAATAGTTCTAAAAGATTATTTTTAAATATAAAACAATTTAATAGTTAAAATTAAATTTGTTATTTAAAAAAATATATATTTTTTAATAAAAGTTGTAAATCTTAAAATGTTCAGTTACAACTCTTATAATATATAAATTTTATGCATTCAATTTTTTAAAAATATTTTATTCAAATTTAATAAGTTAGATTTAAAAGTGTAGAAACCAAGATCATGGAGTAGACAAACAAGCACAAGATTGCAAATGAAATCAACCTTTGTTGATAGACAGTCAAGGGTCTCCTTATAAAGGAGAAATATCTAAGAGTTGGATAAAATATCAAGAAAATATCAATAGGGAAAAATATCAGGAGATATTTAACCTGCACAATAAATGCCATGAGATATTTAACCTACACAATAAATGCCATGCCAAAGTAGGCTTAAGTCAATATGTGGATAGGCAAGCATTAAATGAAAACACTAACACACCCCCTTAAGCATAACTTAGGTAGGCATGGATAAAATGGGTCCCGGCTACTAGCCATGTTAGGTACCCATGCACAAAGTGATCTCTCATGAAGTGGAGAAAAGTAGAAAACCCTATGGGAAAAAACTACCCTCCAAAAGAGAGAAAAGATGCATGAAATTTATACATGTGAAGAAATACTACTTCTTTCACTAAGTACAATATATGATTTCCTCCATAAGAGAGAAAATGATAGAAAGTCTATGAGACCCCCCCATAATACATGTCCTGCTACATTAAAGTTGGATAGTTGACAAAAGATGTAGATGTAGTTCCAAGAATGCTTCACAATGTTCCTTCCCTTGGGAAGAAATGAAACCAACTAAAGATGCAAGATATCTTCGCATGTGATAAGATGTATGTATGATCTTGAATAGAGTTGAAGCTCATCCAAGAATGATGATGATGGTTCCCATGATGTTTTCAAATGTTGCTCAGGAATCTCCAAGGCAATGCTAACATGTGACGAATATTGATGGAATGAATCAAGTATCATAGAAGATTCTATAACATGGACCACAAGAACCATAGATGTATGGGAATAACTGGAGCTATAAGAATCTGATATTGTCACTATAGAAGTCGATGTAGGTGAAGGAAGAGAAATCATATCAAAAGAAGACAAGGCTGATGCAACTTTATTGAAGTTGTCATAAAAAAGAAGACTGATGTCCTCAATGTGTGCTTCCATGTCAGCAATAAGGGACTCTATGAAAAGACATAAAATGTCGAGTAGACATGCATCCCAATCAACAATGCTAGGAAGAATAATATCCTATTGCAAAGAAGTTCTATAAGCTCTCAAAGATATGATTTTGAAATCCAATGAAGCAATAGGAGGAGGTGGAGGAATGATGATTTCCTCTATGTCAATTGGATGTTGTATATTTGAATCATGATGTAGGATGTGAGTTGTGATCATAGCAGGATCATGCGAGAAGGGAGAAACATTAGATTTTTCATATATTTCCCAAATTTTGATCCATAATGCATGTGGACATTCAATATCCATGATGACATACAAAGAGTCATCTAGAATATGTAAACCAAGTAATCCACAAATATGATCATGAATATTAAACCATTTACCTTCTGAGTTTGTTTACTTGGTTCAGGGATAAGTCCCTACAGATATGGCATGAGATTATGGAACCTGAGATGTTTCAGGATTCCTTCACACCAAGACATATAATTTCCTAGTTTTAGGTTGATTACAGAAGAGTGGGTTTCATATCCCATGATTACAAATAGGTTAATTCTTTATGACAATAGAAAATCAACAGATTAAGAATCCCTCCAGATTAGATGACCCCCCAAAGAAAAATATAGAAAGGTGGCACTTTATAAGTTGAGTGCATGAAATTTCAATAAATCCCACTTGATTTTGACTAAAGCAAAAAATTACACCCCCCTCTTAAACACTTTTAAAAGAAATTATCCTTCCACCATCAAGTCTGATATAAATTGATGGTTTATTTAACAATTTATTATCTAGTGGCTTAACAAATTCATTTATTAAACCATTAAACACAAATTTTTGAGGGAGAGAGGGGATTTGACAAAGTCAATAGTCATGCAAGTAGAAAAGGTTGCCCATGCTAGAGTGTCACGCCTCCCACCATAGTTGTGTGCTTGCAAGATTCATGCACCCAAGTCTCACCAAGCAAGCAACCTACAAATGAAGTGGGGGTCTGCGGATTCGTTGTGCCTCCCTTTCCACGTAGATCTCAAGCTCAAACATAGGGTGTGGGAAGATATCATAGAGAAGAGAAAAGTGTTCAATTGGAATAGCCGAGCCTCTTCTTGCTTTGAAACCCCTACCTCTAAACAAATTTAATTTTTGGGGATATCGATGAGCAGAATGTGGCTTGGAAAAGCCTCTTCTCCTGAAAACCAAACTAGAGTGGATTTCGGGTGTCATGTTGTAAGAGGAATTGACCTCTATGAGAGAGGAGAAGTCGACCTCTGTGAGAGCTAAATGGGAGTGTTCAATATGGCGATCCAGCTCTTGCCTATGATGTGTCACAACCTCTTATAAGGCATCACAATATCTTAGGGACACCATATGGTAAATAAGTACCTTATCAAGCCTTATTGTCGAGACTCAAATTTCCATTATTTTTTGTGCCCACCTAAGTTATGCTTAAGGGGGGTGTCACTGTATACTTAATCTTGCATATCCACAAGATGACCTAAGCCTACGTAGAAATTTATTATGCAGGCTGATATTTTCCTCATGAGCTAGACTGGAGAGGTGTGTATACACCTCAACACCTCATTTTGGGATATTTCTCCTATGCTAGGATATTTATCCTATATATGTTGACCTCTAGCTGCCTAAATATTAAGTGGAGATTATGTATTCTATGTGCTTGTTTTCTATCTATGTGATTTGTGGGTTTCTTCAAAAAGAATTTACCAAATTTATATATTTTGTAATGCTCACATTGTATTATTGACTAAGATAAATTTTATCTTTTCTCTTTCTAATTAAAAAGAGTTATATTATTTATAGTCATATGATAAAATGAGAAAGTGATATGATAACATGTTACAAAGTCATTATGTTAGGTTAATTCAAAGAAATAAAAGCCAATAAGTAGAGACCAACCAAAATACTACATTTTGGGTGGATCAACACCTCAAATCCAACAAATTATTATTTTCTAAAAGAATGGGTAATTCACATATCTTTATCCTTAGTTATCTCTTTGAATTGCTAGTTTAAAAAAATGAATTATCAAGGTGCTTGTCTTCATCCCTAGTCTTCTATTTAAACTATTATTTTTAAAAAAATGAACCATCAAAACCTAAAATTAAGATAGAAGAAAAGGATTTGAATAAAATAATTCCCTTAGCAATTATTGGAGCTATACATACTATATAAGTCACAAGGCTAAGCATTTCATTCATCGTTTGAGGATCTATAATATTTTAAATTACTTTCTTTGAACTATTCTACCTTACTTTTCTTCTCTTTCAAACAAAATTCATGTTTACTTTGTATTAACACTCCCTCCATAGGGATTTGTTCTCCTACTCTCTCTGCACTTCGTTTGAACTAAATTTAACATTATTAGTCATTTCTTCTTCTAGCCTTGAATATTTCAAACATGTTCAAAATATTAGTTGTTTGATGTCTTATTTTTATTGAGAATTCATTCATTAGACATGTATATTTAATTTTTTCATGATGAAGATGTGTCAAGTGTTTTTAGGTGCCTAAAGTATCATTTCTTGCAATTTGCAATTCTTAAAAAACTGGGCATACTCATGACATTTATTAGAATTGAAGGAAATGTGGTCATAGTCAAGATTCTACATATAATACCATTCATCTAGATGTGTCCTAATGAATTCAAGGAGATATTTCTCCAAATCTACTTTGACATATATTTAAGTGCATAAAAAGTATTTTTGTCTTAGCCTTATTAATTAAATTGCCCAAACTTCTACCAATAGTAGATAAATATTTTTATTAAAAATAAGTTGGAATTGGGAATGTTTCAACCAAAAAATGATTGCATTTGTTATATTCTTAGCTAGGTTAAAATATATGGACTTGTGATTTTGATAAAATCCTCTTGCCCCTAGAAAATATTAGTCACATCTTCAATTAGATCTTTGTCCTTTTTTACTTAAAAGAAGAAAATTTAGAATCCTATTTTCTAAAATTAAATGCTTTTTTCCCCCTTCAATAGGGTTTTTTAATAGAGGTTAATCCAAGCATCCATAATTTTGGGTCTTGGCCAATGAATCATAAAATTCCCAACTGAGACTTTATCATAAAAAATAGATTATTTTCCTTTTTAGGGTCATATATAAAATTAGGTTTTGGTGTCATATTCAAATTTTCTATGAAACAAGACTAAGGTTTGTGGTTTGATTAGTAGCTACTATTACTAAAGAATCATAGTCATGAAAATTAGATTAAAAGATACAATTAACTTTTGAAATAATTAATGGTAAACCAAAGAACCTAGATATAGTAAGTGGTGGGCCTACAAACATAATCACACCAATAGGTAGTTACACCTAAGAAATAAAATTAACCTAGAACCTTAGCACATTTCTCTTTCCCGATTTGAATCTAATCTTTATTTTTTCTATCACCCTTTCATGTTGAAAATGTAAAATTAATTCAAGAAATCCATTACATGCCATTAAAAAGATATGCTAGAATTTTCTACTAACATAAATCCTTCTGTTCTAATGTAAGAATTCTTTGTAGGTTTTATTATTGTGTGTGTTTGTGTTTTTTGTGCATGTATGTGTGTGTGAGAGAGAGAGAGAAAGAGATAGTGGATGAAATTTTAAGGATTTTAGACAAAGAGAGAAGTTGCATGAAAATTTAAGTTTTTAATAGTCTATAAATCTTTTACAAAAGGTGTATTTTTTATTTCATTGATACAATTTTTATGAAAATAAAGATTTACCTTCCATTAAATATTATTTTAAAGTTTTTTAGTTATAAATATGACAACAATAAGAAGTTGTAACTAGTAGTCGACATTGTACAAAAAAATGTTAGTAAAATTATTAAAATAAAAGCATAGATAGAAAGAAAATTAGTTATAAGATGGAAATTAGGGTAAGAATGTGTTCCTATTAATCATGTAATGGAATATGATGAGCATATTCAAAAAAGGTGAAGATTGCTTCATAAGGAGGTATAACTAAAACATAATTTGAGAATATGATGAGAGCAACATACATGGAAAAAAAAATTCAACTAACTATTACATTTTACATTTTAGCTAGAGGTCATCCAATTATAGAATACCTAAAATACAATATTTTATTATCTTTAATAGGCACTCCTAACTTTTCTACTACATGTTAGTCAATAAATAGTTAACCTGCATGGGAAATTCATCTTGCTAAGGTGTAAAAATAGGATGTATGCATTCTTGTATTATAGAAAGTCATGTGCATCAACCTCCATCAACCTCATCTACTCTTTATTCATAAAATGAAAAAGAATAAACTATTGCATAATCTATGTTAACTATTTAATAAATATTTAAATGAAATTTGGAGGTATGAATGACTACATAATTGCTAAAATGTTGTTATGCATAGTTGTGGATATAGATTCAATAATGAAACTTCATAGAACTATTTTTGTTGAATATACAAATTTCTTGTTCATTGTACAAGATTTTCCTTCACTACATGGCCCATAGAATGAGTTTAGCATTTAAAATTGTGAGAAATTTTTCTATATTATTAAAAGCTAAAGACCAAGCCCACAAGATCTATTGGTACTTTTTTCAAATTTCCTTTTTTTTATTAATTTTTTTTTTTAAAGGACTAACTATAAGATACAAGATTATTAAGGATTTTGATACTAGATCAATCTCCTTGAATGGTCCAAAGTAAATATTATTTGTAGAATATCAACACTTTCTTAAAGTAATGTATACAAATTACCTCATTATAGAAAAAGATCGTGACCTATTATTTATGTTAAATAATAAAGAAAACCTTATAACTTTGTCCAGTACTCTTTTTGTGTTGTAGAATATGAACATTACTAAGAAAAATATAAAGAAACAACTACGCATATTTCATAATAGATAAATTTATATAAAATGGTATGTATGATCTTTGATAATATATATCTATAAGAAAAGTAATTGGTAATAGTAAAATTCAACAATTGGCACTTGATGATATATGTGGACAATACTACTATTTTATTTAAATTTCAATTCAAGTAGAGAGTTATCTATCTTTGCATGGAGATATGAGAAATTGATGCATTATTTCACTAGGATTAGGCACCTACTAAAGAAGAACCTATTCCTTGACATGCTACTCCATTTCATGCCAATTTAACACAAACTTTTCAAAATAATGAAAATAATGATTAGAAATATCAAATTCAAACAAAAAAAATTCAATTAGAATGTTATGTGTCAATTCTTGAAATAATAAATTAGTGAAATTTATCAAAAAAATAAAATAAAAAAGTCTTCAAAATAATGAGAATAATGATGAACAATATAAAATTGAAATAGGAAACATGCAATAACAATATTCTAGAGGAAAGTTTTGAGAGTCATTATGAAGTACATCACGGTGGATGGGCGCTTCACCAGGGCGTATGGTTATCACTTTGCCATTTTGAACCACTTCTGTCACAAGGTTCATATCTCTTTGTTTTTTTATTTATTCTCTTCTCTGAAGAATTTCCTTGATGAAGTTGAAAGAAACCCTAGGCGGACTTCTATTATTCACCCTGGTCTTGTCAGGCTCATCTATGAGCATTTTCAAAATTTACTTGCTTTTCCTAAAAAATTTGTTATTGAGGAATTAGAAGATGAGGATATGGAAAGTAGTAGGGAGAATGATCCCCTGGCCCCTCCTACTTTTTCCCTTGTTGGGTCTAAAACCACTGTTCCCCAGTCCCTTTCTTGTCAGAATGTCCTTATGGGATCTGCTACGCCTTTTTGTCCTAGTCTGCAGCCTTCGCTTGGTGGCCCCATCCCGGGTTTTGCTTCGTCATCTTGTCTTAATCCGTAGCTGTCTCCTAGTTGCTCTACCCCAGGTTTGGTCTCTGGTTTTAAAGGTACCTCGGTTACGAAATTGGTTTCATACTCTGGGAATTCTCTGAAAATTCATTCTGATAAACCTATGGTCAGTAAAGAGTCGGCCCCTAGTGCTTCTGTGTCTAGAAGATTTGTGAAGAACCCTAAAATTTCCCCTAATCAGGGAAAAATCAATTATGCCCTGATTATCCTTAGGCCTGAGGACATAATGGGTGTGGCAGAAAAAAGTACTGATGGTTTTTTAACTGTTCTTAAGTGGGCCCAGAAGGAAGTTTGTGATTTGAATGATCGTAATAGGGATCTCAGCAACAGAGTCATGGATTTGGAGCAGAAGGTTAGTTGGAGTTGCAATGAGAATGATGGATAGGACACCTCCTTACCGGGGAAAAGACAACAGTTGCAAGAGGAAAGATTGACTAAGCTGGAGAGCAATATGTCCAAGATTGGCAAAAATATCAGGGCCACTGTGGTGAATAATTATTAAATTTCTAGGCACAACACCATTATTATCAATGCTATGGTGGAAAAGTTAGAAAAAAATCAAAAGGGCTCATTGGTCATCGACTTGGATGTGGACAGAGGTTGTAGCAGAGCTGTTGTTGAAGGGGTTTTGACTCGCACCCAGGCTAATATGAAGAGGAAGGCCCCTGCTTCTCCATACACGGTTCAAATCCTCAAGCAGGGGTTACAGGATATGAGTGAAGTTGAAAAGGAAGCCGAGGAATTGATGAACACCTTGGAGTAGTCCTGCTGTCGTTGTTTCTGGCTTTTTGGCCGTCCTTTTTTGGACCTTGTTGTCTCTCTTTGCTGTCGTTTCCTTTTTTGGGATAGCTTTTTGTTTGTTCAAACTTTTTTTGCTCTATCTTTGTTTATTTTAACTCTGTGGTTTCAGGTCCCTGTAAAACCTGTTTTTTCCTTTTCAAAAACAATATTCTAGATGTCAATATAAAATAAATAAACTAGTTAGTTTCATCAAACAGTGGTTAAAATTCCTTTAAATAATTATAAGTATGATTATATGTCATAGAATGTAAATCACGTGGAATGATATAATGTGTGGGTCCAATCATGGATTTTTCTCTTTTACAAATTGTTGCAATTTTTTATGTTTGAGAAGATGTATGTGCACTATAAAATGCACACTCACTATACTTATTAAATTTCATCTTTTAGAGTTGAATTTGTATTGGAAATATAACAACTACTAAACCTAAATGTGAGTTCCGCAAATACATGTTTTAAATATAAGACATACAAAAAGAAGAAAATGTTGAGTATGTTCTCCATCAAGTTTACAAAGTTTAAGAAACTATTTCAAAAAAAAATCATGATGACATGAATCTCTTTCTTACTCTATTAATCATGTACTCTTCCACAATTCAAATAAATTAAGATTCTATTCCTTAATTTCTTTTGTTGATACTTTTTTTTTTTTAAGGCTATAGGATCTTTTGTTTATATCTTCATTTTTACCAAAAAAAAATTTATATCATTTTTCATCAATTAATCAAAATTTGAAATAAGTTACATATTTATATTCTAGACTCCATTCTACACATTCAAAAAAATATTGTAAATTATTTTTCTCAAAATTAAGGAATGTGGGGGGATGGGGGGGGGGGGGGGTTGTGGGCATTCTTCATTTTTCATTTTCTAAGATGTGTATATTTTGAAAATTACTAAAAAGTCATACATTTATTAAAATTTTGAATAGAAAAAATTCTAATAAAGGGATTTATGAAATACTCATAACAAGCCAACATTTTAGGGGGGGTACACTTGATGTTATGATTTTATTTTTTCTTCCTTGTGTTTTAGTTAAGACTATTTCTTTAGCTCCCCTCATTTTACCTCTTAATCTACACCATTCTTTTGCAAAATAAGTATTTTTGAAACTTGATTATGATAAATATTGATCCTTTTATCATTGAATCTTGAAAATTTGAGTGTAGTTATTTTGAAATATTTATACAGGATCAATCTTTACTAATTTTAAGAAAAAAAATGCCACTTTTGACTCTCTTTTGATTTCTAATTTTCAAACACTTACCTTAATGCTTCACTATTTCCATAATCTCATAACTATGAAAAAACAAAAATATATTAATAGAATTGAAAGATTTGAAATACATATATACCATATATTTAATCTACATTCTTATTTTGTTTGGAAAATAAGTTTATTAGAATATGAGGCTATAATAAAGAGATTTGACTTATTGGAGCTAATGGGAATGGTACATAGTTGAGAAATAAATAAAAGATGGCCAAAAATTTTCTCTTGAATATTTTATATTTATTTATGATCTATGAACTTAGGGAAAAGTAAGTATACGTTAAATTAATTTGTCTTTATTGTTTCAAGAATTGAATTTAAATCCTTTAACACATGAAAATTTATTATTAGTTCTATCATTTATGAAGGCTCGAGAAGCATAAAGTCATTAAAGGGTACATAATCCCATTTAATATGAATGACCTAGGCACATGGATATATGCATTAATAGAGATATTCACAATAATTTGAAATCAGATTATTTTTTAAATAGAGTTGGGAATATGAAAAGATAGGCACCTACATAGAATGAGATTATTTTTTTAAAAATATATCTACATGAAGGAACCTATGTTGGTAGGCACAACACTATGAAAGTAGCAATTTCTTTTAAGAGAAAAATATGGTATATGAAGAAATGCACATATAGGTAGTGCTCACAAAATGGTTAAATTGAAGATAAACTTATATAAATGGGGAGATGTATTAATATAATATAGATGTATTAATAGGGAAATGCAAAATATTAATCAAAAGATGTATAATATATATTCATGGGTCAAGTTAAGAATAACATAATTATATAAAAAAAAATTATGAAAGAGATTTAGGTTCTTATATGGATAGATAGATATAGAAGGTAAAGATGTAGATAAGAAAGAGATATAATTAACCATGTGTGTATAGGTTAAAAAAATGAATATAAATGAATAAATATGAAAATGAAGCATGGGATATATTAGTAGGAATTTTCTTATTATTTTCTAGGATTTTGTAGCATCAAATTCATTCTTTCTAGTTATAGGAGTCAGTTGTATAGAGAAAAAATTATAAGTAAAAGGATTTTTTTATTGAAGAGTTGCACGCCAATTTGTTGTTAAGATTTTTCTTTTAATTTATGGGATGTATATATAAATTAATATAATAATATTTCAAATGAGATATCTTTTGTTTTCTAATCTAGATTATCTAGGTGTCTTCGTAAGAAAATATTTAGTAGAGGCTTACTTGAATTCTAATTACAATGTACTCCTTGATGTTAACATTGTCTCATGTTCTAACTATTCAACTGCAAATCAAAACTTGATTAACCATCAATTTATTTCATACCATTTAACTTAAATTTAATACAAATCCCTTGATCAAAATAGAACATATTTCACCACTAATCTAATTCACTCTCTGTTCAAGTAAGAGTTGGCTACCAACTACTAAGTATGAAACCATAAGAATTTGTTGGTCAATAGAATCTAGGAACAAAATTTAGTGGTTAAAGAAGCCAATGACCCAAGGCAGGTCGGCGTTTAAGGAAATGTGACAGAACTTATGTTTCCCGCACTTTGAAAATTAGGTTTAATTTCCATGTTAATTAGGGTAGCTCATAGAATTGAAGATGAATACTAAGTCCTTTACACAGATTTTTCCTCAAGTTAAAGAAAAAGTCTCTCTCCGTGTCTGTCTCTCTCTGATGCCCGAATTTCCCGCATCTCCTTTCGATTGGAAATTTTGACTCCTGATACCCACAAAATAAACTTCGTCTTTTTATCCATTAAACATTTTAAATGGTGAAATTAGTATGCTCTGTCATTTTTCATGTCTATTGATGGAAATGTTATAATATAATAATATACTAATCAGTTACAACTTTAGATTAAATTTTATTGTTGGTTAATTTTTATTTTTTTGCATTGTATTTATTTATTTTTGTTGGTTATTTTCATTTTATTTGTATTGGTATTTGTTTTTATATATTATTTTCTTAAAATGAAATTAATAATTTATTTGTATAGATCATTTTTGCATAAATTTATATTGATGTAAGTTAAAGAGGGGAAGTATATGAATTATCTTTGAATCATAAAATATCAATTTTAAATTTTAAAATTTTTGACCATCTTTATAAGTGGTTAACAGTCAATTTAATGCACATTTGTGCAGCATGTTAGAATGTCATGATATTTACACATTCAATGTGCACTTAATTTCATATGTTAAATCATTAGAGCTCACTTTAATTTTAGAGAGCAATAAAATAGTTCATTATATTATCCTCATATAAGCCGCTTACATGTTTACAAATGATATTTTTGATATCTGTTAACCTTGTTAATTCAATCTGTTATGAGGTATGATGTAGAAGAACTTCTTCACCTAGACCTTTTGTAAACTTCTAATTGACATCTCTAAACACCACCTTTACAAATACAAATATCTAGAGGTGAAGGAAAGTAGATTTTAGGTACACCTTCTGCTAATTCATCATCATGTGTGGCATAGGTCAATTCCATGTGTTAAATCAAATTCAAGATAATTGAGATTGAACTTGTGAGTTCTTGGGATTGATTTGAATCATTTGTATGGAAAACCAAGATTTGAACATATATCAACTTAGAGATAAGTACACCCATCCTCTTATTTAATTATTACACTTGCTTCAATTCTATTATTAATCCCAAATGTTAAATTGGTCAAAAAAATGAGTTCTTATTGTTCCTTGCATAAATCAAGACAAAAATATTACTTTTTACAAGAACTAATGAAAGGAAGAAATGTTAAAGCATTTTTATTAGGCCAAATATTGGTGTGAATGGGGTTATTCCTTAACTAGCTCCACTATTGGATCATTTTCATATATTATCACTAAAGTTTACTTAGGTCATTTTAAGTGTATTTTCACTTTATCTCTTAGATCATAAGATTAAGACATTGATAGTGCTTATCCAAAATTTTAACTCTATAAAATTTCCAAGCTTCCTCATATTTCTAAGGGTTCATTAAATTTTTTGCATTAGGGCAATGAAGAAAACCTAAACCCTAGTCAAGGGCTTTCTGCTTTATTTCATTTCAAGCATTGATTGCCCATCTCAATTACTTAGTCCCTTCAGTTGCATCTTCAAGGATTCTACCTCATCTTTTGACTAGTTGTTTGTCTAAGAACTAGTTAAGCCCATTACCCTTATATTATTTTAAACTATTGCTCATCCTTTTGTGCTTCATTAGTCCCCACAAGTCACATGGCATTATTTCACAAAATCTCTTCATTTCACAAGAACTTTTCATTTTGTTATTATCTCCCTATGAACATGTGAAATAATGATGTCCTCATTGTTGACATTTTTGGGTCCTCCACCTATCAAAATCACAAGTCTTGATCCATTTAGCTCTTTTCATTTGGTAACATACAACTCTTTAAAGGTTCTTGGTATGTTGATTTTTCTCGTGATGTCTCTTAAGTCATGCATTAACCAGCCCCTTTTCCTATTTCCTCAAGTCTTCTTGGTAACTGCACATGTTTTTAAAAATTTTAAGTTATCAAATGATAAGATCCCTGGGTGGTCCCCATCTAAATCCCATTAAGGGCCGCTTGCTATCATCTGATTTATTCACATTGCTTATGCGCTTTGTGGAACCTTTTCTTTCTATGGGATTGTCTCTATGAACATGTGGAATGTTATATGTTTGCTCTATGAAAGGGGTTATTTCTTTTTCTCATAAATTTCTTCTATCAATGGAGCTTTTTATTTCAATGATGTTCTCCCTATGAATCTTTGAAATCATGCCATGTGTTTTTCTTTTCTCTATTCCTTGATTTCACAAAATTTAATGTCTTCGTAGCAATAACTTGTTAATTTTTTTGTCTCCATGAACCTTCAAAATGGCTACATGTGTCTAATTTTTGTGGAAACATTTCAAATACATTAAATTTCTATTTAAGGAAATATACCCAATTTTTCCTAGTTGTGTCATCTATAAAAGTAACATAATACCAAGAGCCATTGAGAGAAGATACCTAAGCTAGTCCCCATACATCCATATGCACAAGCTCCAACTTCTCATCTTTCTTTTTCTTTCCATCCTTGAGAAATCTAACCCTCTTTTGTTTTCATACACAAATTTCATAGGAATCCATATTAATACATTTCAAATCTAGTAATAACTTATTAGAATGAAATAATTTCATACCTTTTTTACTAATGTTCCCAAGTATGTTATGCTACAATGTTATCTCTAAACTTACAACAACTATTTTTATCATTTCTTGTGAAGACACAACATTTTTTCTTGAGTCTATTATAGAACCCATAGCAACTACTATCAAATCCATAGTAATTGTTGTAGTTGTTTTTCTAGCAAATTTTTTTTTCTCATCAATAGCTAAAGTAGAAGGAATAGTATGACCTATTAAAAGATATAAGGTTCCTACTTTCACACATTTTTCTACTATTAAGGAACCTTTTGTAACCTTCCAAACTTTATCACTAAAAGTAACAATACAACCTTCATTGAACTTAGCCACCTTGCTAAAATTAAATCCTACTAAGCCTTGGAATATGCCTTACCTATTGTAGTAGCCAATGATTCCCATTCTGCAACTTGATCTTAATTCTTCCCTTTCCAACAATCTAAGATACTTCATTATCTCCTAAATAAACTAGCCCAAAATCCCCTTGGACATAATCAAGAAAATATTTCTTATGGGGCATAGCATGAAATGAAGCCCCTAAATCTAAAATCCATGAATCCTCAACATTATCAAGGGAAAGAATCAAATTATCATCTTCATATTTACTTACCATATTTTCCTCCTTATTTCCATGTTGTTTATCTCTATCTTTATTCTTCTAAGACCAACAATCTTTCTTTAAATGAGCCTGTTTTCCACAATACAAATCCTTCTTTCCTCTGGATTGTGATGTTTTATCCTTTAATTTCCCTCATGATTTCTCATGACCTCTAGAACATTTTCTTCTCTTTTGATTAAACCTTCTTTTATATATAAAAAAAAATACCTAATGTAGAAGTTCCACTTATGCTTTTTCTCCAAATTTTCTCACTCATAGTCACACCAACAACATCATCAAATTTCAATGTATTTGAATCATAAATAGATTTACTAATTGTGATAACCAACCTATTCCAACTTTAGAGAAAAGAATATAAAATCAAGAGAGCTCTAACTTCTTCATCAAAATTTACATTTACATAATTCAATTGACTAGTAACTGTATTGAACTCATTTACATGATCAGTAACTGATCAACCTTCTACTATATTCATATTAAATAAACACTTCATTAGTAATACCTTATTCAAAGTTGGACGCTTTTCATTAAATTTTCCCAATGTCTAAATTTAACTCTTTCATTGTCTTTACTTGTGAAATATTTAATGTTTTTGATGGTTTCAAGCTCAACTGGACACTTCCCAATACCTTTTTGTCCAAAATTTCCTATTCCTCATCAAACAATGATAGTGGTTTCTTTTCTTTCCCTCACAACAATAGTCATAAATATTTTTGATAGAGATAATCATCCATCTGCATCTTCCATAACTGATAGTTCTACCCATTGAATTTATCAACCTTTAATTTCCCCTCATTTGACATTGCTCCCACTCAACTATGAGACATTTTTGCAAAACTATAAAACACCACCACTCTAATACCAATTATTGGTAAATACAAGAAGGAAATAGAGGGATTCAATTACCAATTAAATTTAGATTTGAATAAAAATGAACCAAATTTAAATAGAGGAATGAGACAATTCAAAAAATAATAGAGGCGGGACAATAAGAGTTCAGCGTGGATCACCCTATGCATAGGATATATCCACAAACAACAATCCATTATATTAAAAAACTTCCAATAAATACATATTAAAATAAACCTACAACAAATTGCTGCAATTTGAAGTAATCATATTCAAATTATTTCCACTCCTTTATTTTCCCATGTTTTTTATTTTGTGTATCATACATTGAACCATGGCCTGTTGTCACTCCTATCTACAATGCCATCTACTCACACCCAATCATGTGACTTACAGTGACTATTTATAACTTTCAAGTGGCTATTTAAATTCCCACATGTGTCTTGTGTAGAAAATTGTTCAACTCGTGACTATTGGTTTCTATTTGTAGAAAATAAAACCATTCATTTTTGGGTAGTGCCCCCCTTTTACTCCCCTGTTAATCAATTTTAGGGGAAAATGCATCAGGTAAAGATGAAAAAATATAAACATCAAGTCTGATCAAGATCCACATATCAACAAAAGTCCTATTTATCTTACACCAATTGTGTTAGTTTATCATTAGGAACATGGGAAACAATAGTCTCAAAATTTTGTAAAAGTGTTTGATTTTAAATTTGTCATTGGTATGGCAGGATTAGGGATGGTGTCCAAGATGGGCTAGTTATTCATAATACCTTAAGTGAAAGTGTTGCAGGACTCAAGATCCACAATGGATGCAACAATAGTGTGGGATTTCATAAGTCTATAACTACGTCTCATAGGGGTATTAGCAATAACACACGAAGTCATAAAGTTTGTATGAGTTTCAAAACACTAGGTTTTCCCACTATGAACACTAAATTGAAAAATAGTCATAGTGGAACATACAAGACTAAAAGATCAAAAAGAAAAATTATACCTAAAATACAAAGATCGACGTTTGATAAAGATTTGAACCAAAAAATTAGTTGGACAAGGTCACCTAAGGTGCCAATGTCTACTACAATTTTCTAAAAAAATTAAAGTTTGAATGTTTGTAATATTGTTTAAGGATCTTTTTTTTTCTTTGTACAGGTCTGACAATGAATAATTTTTTCAGAATTTGACTGATTTAAATGATAATGCAATGCAAATGCAAGTGCGCAAAAAAATTCAAAATTTTGAAGCACAAAAAGGAAAATCCAAATGTGATTTCTAGATTTGAGATGCAATAATTGACTAATTCTAAAATGAAAAATTGTTGAGAATGTGTGTCTCAAACTCACCGTTGAAACCCTATCTGTGTTGCCAGACATCTCAAAATATTGCATTCAACATTTACCATAGTACCATTGGGTGTAGTTAAGAAGGGTGAAAGCTGGCGGTGTTACCTGCCATCTTGTGGTGGTTTTCATAAGCTTGTGTGGTACTGTGGGAGATGTCCTAACTTTCCACCCTATAGCGGTCCATGGAATGGCTAGCAATAGAGCGGTGGTTACCCCATCACCCCACAATGGTGGTTGGAAGAGGTTGGTGATAGAGTAGGTGTTGTCTCACCACCCTACAACAATCTAAGAAGATATCTTGTGGTAGTGTGGGCCATACCACCACCCCGTGACAACTCATGAGATGGTTTATGGTGGTGTGGTATAGATCCCACCATCCCGTGATGGTCCAAGTGAGATCCTATGGTAGTGCAGGGAGAGTAGTATGCAATGTAGTGGTGAATAAGCTATCCCATCAATGTTAGTTTGATATGACTATGGTTTAGCGGTATCATGCAATATGGTTGTAGCTAACATAATGGTAGCACTTCATTGGTGAGATCTCCTTATATCGGTGGGAGGTGTTACATAGTCCCCTCGATACTACGATGATAGATGGAAATGTAAGTTGATTGATGGAAATAGTCAGACAAGTTAGATGGTGATGCATGGCACAAAATTATTTGTTGATTGCACATCATTATTGTGAATCAATGTGATCATTGGCTGATAGTTGAAGTCCTTGATAACCATGCAACTATTGCGGGATCTCGATGTTCATTGTTTGACAAGGTGGTACTATGACATCGAGAGGTTAGGCCAACCTATAAAAGGAGATAGATATATAAAGATAGAGAGAATGTTGTAGTGTATTATATCAGATTGACCATGGGTCAAAAATTTGCAGTTGGTTGAAGTAAGAGTGAATGTAATGTTTTCGAATTGATTATGTGAATTAACACCTCAAAGAACATAGTTTTGTAACTTGTATACAATTGAAATTTTACTTAATACAAGAGATCTCTACTTTAGTGTGTGGTTTTTTTCCCATAAGGGTTTTTCCACATAAAATCTGGTGTTCATTCTGTGTTGATGTTTCATTGTCTATTTTGTTATTCATTTGTGTAGCTTAAATGAATTGTAATTGCAAATTTTTAAGTGGTTTATTTTCTTCTCTCTGAAGATTAGCATTAGGAAGGCATATTCTACACTATGCTTTCCTTTGTAGTACAAAAATCTGATAATGATGATGTTAATGTCTTTTTGAAACAAAAAAATGTAATTTTACATCTTTTGAATTATATACAAAATACCTAAATGAATGCAATGAACACATCATATTTGATTTTAGATTTAAGATAGCCTAATGTAGATTTTTAAATTCAATTAAGATGTAGATAGTGACTATTTGTTTTTGTTCCATATTTAGACCAAAGTGTTTGAAATTTTGAGGAAGATAGTGACTATTTGTTTTTGTATCATTTTGGAACCAAGCAAGGTTTCAAACTGACTCACAATCACTTTAAAATCCTAGGTTTGAAATGGCTATACTTGTTGAATCCCCACTTGGATTTTTCCAAACACTAATCAATGAGGATAGTTAGAGATTTGGTGACATTAGCTCCCCTCCATGGTACACACTTCTTGGGACCACCAAATCTCAAAATCCTTAAAATACAAATATCAAAAGGATTTTCATATTTCTAAAATTGAATAGTAAGAATGTGTGGCGGCTTTAGAATGATAGTTATTGCACCAACAAGTACTAAGGATTTTTTGCTTCTAAACAAATATTTGTAATAAGGGCTTCCCATTTAGGGGGTGCAATGATGAACTCCCTCAAGAGGTCTCCAAACCCTTAGAACAAGGGATTTATGCATCATAAAGATACTCGGTGAGTGCTATCATGTACCACATCGAATTGATCATAATTTTCATTTTTGCAACCACAAATTTGTTTAGCAATTTGGAAGAACTTTTCTTTAGTTCATTATTGCTTGGGTTTTTCCCTCCTTTTAAAGTTGTGAGGTATCCCATCTAAAGGTAAATAATAGAAAGGAATTACATTCATAGTTTGATCATCTCCATTCACATGAATAAAGAGAGAACACATGCCATGCCTTTGTCTGACACTCACAAAGTGGTTTAGTTTTAATCCAAATTGAAAGATGTAGGTGATTTTGTAAAGTGTTAAGGAATATTTTTGTTTCTCAAGATCACCGAATTGTGCGAGCGAATTGCATACACATCCACTAACAACATTGTAAATAAAAAAACATAACAAACAATTGTAAATTTTAACCCCTAAACATAAGATGTCTTCATTGTATTGCACCCAACAAAATATGAAGTTTACTTATAAAATTTTAAGCCCAAAGTAAAATGATGATGTGAGGGTTCAATTTTAACCAACTTTGAAAATGAATTTTAAGCCAAATTGGAAGCTAGTTGGTCCAAAGATTGTAAGTTTTAAAAACCAATAGAAATTTAGTGGTCTTAAAACATAAAAAAAAGTAGCATATGATTAGTTATAATTTCCCAAGTTTCAAAACACTATTATAATAACTAAAACTAAGAAAAACTAAAAATTAAAATTTTCAATTTTTTTGGTTTTTTCTATGTTGTAGTAAATTGCATTTTAGAAGGCCTTCAAAGTAGAACTATTGGTAAAAATTTGTGTTGGTCCCTAAAAAATTATTTCCAAAGGCACTAGATTTTAATGGACATTCTAGTACTCTTGGAGAGCTTTCCAACGATGCAAATGGATTTGAATTCGAAGCAACGAGTAGAAAGTTATGATCCCAACAAGTCCTGGTAATTTTTTTCCTAGTTTTTCTCCAAATATGCAAGCCTAGTTAGTCTAAAAAGCAAAAACTATAAGTCAATGACATGTTAGCATTCAGATAAAGTCAAAAAATTAAAACACATTTTGAAAAAATGATCATTAAACTTCTTACCTAAGTTGGGTGACGTTGCACACAATAGCATCACAATTGGAATTGTGGGCATCACTCTAGTGAAAATAGGCATTGATCTGTAGCAAAAACAAAGAGCATGATAGCATCAAAAAAAAATTTGGTGTCGCTGGCGTTGAAATTTGAAAATTTGGGGGTCTTGTAGTTTGAACTTGGGGCATCATTGTTTGCCGTTTTTAACACCTCTATAATAAATCAACATTTCCATATTTAAATTAGTGCCAATGCATTTAATCAACATTGTTGTTTCAAATTGAGATAGTGTTGCTATATGGTTATGCTCTTCAAAGTGCATTTTTTTTGTGATTTGGGAGTCATTGTATCCTAAAAAATAGTAAACAAATGAAATTCAAGCTAAAAGCTAGTTAAATTAATAGTTTTCCCTCCTTCTAGTGCCAGAATGTGAGATGAGAAAATATCAGGGTGGTTCAGTTACGCTTAATCCATGATGAATTGAAGCATTATTTAGCCACTAAACCTCAATCTACCAAATGACATCATTCAAGTAGAAAAGTTAAACTAAGCATTTAATTGAAACTAAAAGTTACAAACTACACAAAAATAATTAAATTTCTACTCTAAACCATTTGAAACTTATCTTGTTTTGGAATTGGTTTCATGTTGATGTGGAACAACGACCCTTTCCCCATCCCATGATTAGTGAGCCTTTTTCAATCAATTCTATGGAAGAGAATTGATGAAACCATTGCTATAAATCAATGAAAATCTTATTTATGCTAAATTGAACATGATACAAGCTAAATTAGCATGATTATATGCTAAAAATGATCTAATTATGTAATTTCTAAGCTAATATAAGCTAATTCTAAGCTAAAAATGGAAACCCTAATTTCTAAACAAACTAAGATGGATGCATGGAAGTCATTAATGGATGCTCTAAGCTATTATGCAATTAGAAATAAATCATAAACACACTAAAATTGAGTAAATTGAGAGTGTGAGTGCAAGTGAATTCAACAACATGAGTTTGCAATTGAAAGATAGATCCATTTGTCTCCAAATAGTGACCTATTTATAGGAAAGCAAATGAAAAATACAGGGTTGAGATTGAAAATATTAATCAATGGTCAAGGATGGAGGAAATAAGGAGACATGGATCATGGATTCTCATCAATAGATGAGAATGCATGATGGGATTTAATCAAGAGTTCACAGCTTCTTCAAACAAACACACTTTTGACCCACACATAGAGGTCAAAGGTGACTTGTTCAGAAGGTTAAATGTTAAAACTTGCATAAGAAGCTAAATGAAAATTTCCCTTTTTCAAACAATGGAGGAATAAGAGTATTCTTTCGAAATATCCCATGGGTGAGGATAAAATGCATTTTGCAAATTAAAATAAATTCTTAATTGTGCAAAAAGGGGATAAGGAATATTCCATGGGAAAATTCCCTTTGCTTAGAGGAAAGTCAATTTAATTTCTAATTAAACAAGGTTTAATCATGTAATTAGGGGATTTGAAGAATTAAAGTGACATTTATTAATTAATTTAATAAATGGGGAGAGAGATGAAATGATATTTAATTAAATAACTTAGGGTTATTTAATTAAATAAGATGACTTAGGGAATTAAATCAAATGTTTTGATTTATTTAATTTAATACGATGAAATGTTAGTGTGAAGGGGGGTAAATTAACTTGATTTGAAGAAGTAGGTTAGTGGATGAAAATGATTGAATTAATTAAGAAAAAAGAATATGAATTTTGAGAGGAAATGATGTTAGTAACCCTGTTTCGAGTGCATGATATTATCAAGGACATTTTTTAGTGTCTGCAAGTGCTAGTCATTAGTTACAAGATTGCAGCCTTTTGTTCAAGGGTTTGTTGAGCTACAACATTGCATATTTGTTCATTCATCATTCCTTCATTCTATTTGATTTCATTTCAATGTTTTATTACCAAAATGGGGTTTGACCAAGGAAAACCCCTATCTACTAACAAAAAAACATTTTTCCCTCTCTTTTATGTCTAATTTGTAGATCTAAGTTGAAGATTCATTGAAGTCCAATATTGAATAAAAATTTTCAAGCTATCAAAGTTGTCACCTTACTTGCAAGATCATGGAAAGTCACCTACAGGTTCCAATTTAGTGATTCAAACTCAGAGATTTTACAGGTGGGAAGCTATATGAAAGCATTAGAGTATATGAAAAATTTGAAGCAACCCTAATACTAGGACTAAATTTCCACTTACGACATATGAGTCCCAATATACCTATTTTTGGGCTTTTTCTATAGATCCTAATTCAACAATTGCAGTTTTTGATTTCAACCCGAAACCCTAAACTAGGATTAAATGATGCCTACTAGTGTATGAGTCCCAGTGAGAATTAAAGTAAAAATTCTCAAAATTTTAGGTCTTCATTCAAGCCTCTTCAATTTCTAGGTGCACCTCTGTTCTTTATTAGTCTTTTATTTTGCATTTCAATTTCATAATTTAGGTTTTGCATATATTTTACACTCCTTGTCTTTCTAAGCCCTTGCTTGGAGGTGAACCCCTCTTTAGTCTTTAATCACACCCTAGGACACCTTATTGTAGATCTATATCCCGAATTCTATCATTGGATTGAGATCTCCAAGGTTTCCTTAAGTGAAACTTGTAGAAAATTAGTGGTTGTGTGTGTGTCCTAAAACATTACATAGATTACAATGATAATTTTTGAGGTTTCATTTTGGTGAACCTAGCCTTTAGAACACCTTATTTTTTATTTGGAGTGCAGCATAGTCCTAGATATACCTTGCATTAACTTTGCATTAGGTCTTGCATTAACTTGACATTAGGTCTTGCATTAGTTCATTTGCATCTAGGGTTTCAAAATATTACATTAATGAAAGTGCATATAGGTTTCATTTTTTCCTCTTGCATAACTAAATTTCATTTGAAAACTATATTTTCACTTAATCTATACATCATACAAAACAAAAAAACATAACATTAACTTATAATTTTTTGAAATTTATGCAAAAACACTAATCTGGTACACATATGCCCCTCTAGACAATTTATTCCTAGTATGGATGGTTTTGCCTAATTTTTGGGTATTATGTGTTGACTATTTATCAACATTTGAATCCTTGAAAATCCTTAATCGTGACTCATATAGCCCTTTGGCTGATTTAGTCCCATTTCAAATCTTAAACTACATTTTGTATTAAAAACTCTATTTCTGTGTTTTAGTTTGCTATTATTACATTTTTGTTTTAGTTTGTGGAGTTTTTGTTTCATTCATTTCATTGCATATAGCTTAATTTCATTAATTTTGTACATTACATAATTTCAAAATTACATTTACACCTTTCATTCTAGGTTATTACATTGCATTGCATCATGGATATGTGCTTTGGTAAGCTTTGGATGTCCTTGAAATCATAAACTTAGATGTGTCAAGTTGTGCCTTTGGACATGATCATAATGAAATTGAACTCACTCATGCTTGCTCAAATCCAAATGCATGTCCTCCTTGTGATGTTGACATCATTATCAAAGATTATGTCAACATGAGCAACTTCATAAATGATTGCCTTAACAACCTTGAGACTAATGCATTCTTTTATCCTTCTATGAAACAACCAACACCTCTTGAGATGTTTGGTCTTTTACATCCTAAAATTGAGACATAAGCTAAGCCTAAGTTCCCTATAATAGGTGAACCTAGTTCTTCTAATCAATCAAATGTTGAACCGTTCTATGTTAACAAGGTAACAAAAACTCCCATCAACTTAGAAGAGACATATGGAAAATGATTCATGATTTTAAGTAAGCAAGGATGTGACACAACAAGCAAACATGAAATTCACCAAATTTTAGAGAAAATACCAATTGAAGATACCAAAGGGCTAGGATATCAAAATCCTCCTCTTGATATAAGTTTCCTCCTTCCTAATGAACAGCCAATGCCTCATAACAATGATAAGGATGATAGGATCATCTTAGGGCCCCCTCCTCAACATTTAACACAAGAAATTAATGAATCTAGCAAGCAACAAAGGCCTTACAAACTATAGTAATTACAATTCCCTTGTCTGCCATCTGCAACTAAAAGAACTTTACACATACTTTTAAGCCAATGGCTTCTTACATTACCACCAATAAGAGAAGATAAAAAAGAAATCCTAAGAATACAAATACATCACATTGCAAATATCATAGAGTTATTGGACATAGTATTGATGAGTTTTGTTCTTTAAAACAAATATTTAATAAGTTTTATATCATAGAAATAGTTCCTTAGAGCATTTCCTTTCACTCCTTCACATGTAATATTTCTAGTATCATAATATTCTCACTACTATGTGCTTTACATTCATTGCAAATAATTTCAAAATGCATGAAGACCTTTCCCATCACCTATCTCTACTCATTCTTGTCTTGCACTCAGTGGAGGAAAGAATTAGATAGTCTTGTCCTAGTATTGTACTTCCCATTGTCCCTTTGGCTAGCTTTCCATCTTCTGTATAAGATGAACAAGATTGGAATGTGGACAACCTGTTATAGGTTGACTCGCATGTGCCTTACTAGTCTTTTGTATTATTTTATTTTTCATGTTGTGTGTGATTGCATGTGTGTAATGTGATCGCTCATACTGTTCTATTTGATGTATCCCTCTCTTCGTTACTTTCCTCTATTTGTATATACATTATTCTCTATGATGTAAACATTTTATCTTTTTTTTTTGTGTTTTTCTTTAGAGATGATGTAAGGCATCAAGACATTTAGGTCTCTTCCATGTTAACCCAAAAGCTTTTCCTTTATCTTTTTCATTTGTCTTGATTTTTCCTTTTGCGTATGATGCAAGACATCAAGACATTTAGGTCTCTTTCATGTTGACCCAAAAAAAATTCTTTCTTTTTTCACTCTTTGTGTCATTCTTCCTATTCCGTGAGTATTTTGGGAATGATGATAGTTATGAGATCCATAAAAAACATTGTAGCAAACATACTGACCTCAAATCCATGGATCCCTTATGTGATCTTGGGATTTCATTTTGGGGGCAACCCCTTCTCATTACGTAGCTTCATTTGGAAAAACATGATTTGGCATAGGGCTTTCCAAATAAGCTCTCATGTCCTCTTTATTTGGAAACATGTTGACCTCAAATCCATGGATCACTTATGTGATTTTGGGATTTCATTTTGGGGGAAACCCATTTTCATGATGTGGCATAATTTGGAAACATATGACTTAGCATAGAGCTTTCCAAATAAGCTCTCATGTGGATCCCTGATCTTGGAAGTGAAGTCCCTTGATAGATACATCCCAAAAATGGGAGGAATGTCAATTATTACCACCTCTTGTGTGACTATCAAGCTAGGGCATGAATGAAAATTTAGTAGAATATTTTTAATTAAACCTTTAGTGTAGAAAAATGTAACCCTTTACATTTTCTCTTTCTTGGGACCTAATTTAAATTAGACTTAATAATGCCTTAATTTAGTGTTGTTAAATGTACCTCTTTACATTTACACACTTATTTAGGCCTTCTTAATTAAATTAGGCTTAATTATGCATTAAGTATGACCTTTAATTGATTTACAAGCCTGATAAATTACATTTTTTGTAGGGAAAAACTGACAATAATTAATGCCTACACATAACACTTTACATTGAGCAATGTGTGTTCCATGTTTATGGACTTGGGACGCATTTTCCCATGGGAAAATGGGTCCTCCCTAAACCTTAGCACTTGAATTTAATTTTCTTATTGTGGTATTTTAATGATTTCAAATCTATAATTCAATGTCGGCTTGTGGTATTTGAATCTCAAGAAATTAAGGATACATACCTATAAATACAAGGTTATTTCACTAAGTTTCAGCTAGAGTTTTAATATGAGAATTCCTAAAGAAAATATTGTGATGAAAGGAATTCCAGAGTAGATATACCAGAGATTTATTACAACATTCAAGTTCTATCTATCATGTCAAATTCTTCTTGCATCATGCTTACTTTTGGAGCTACGATTGTGATGTAGGTTCAATGATCAAGTCAAGCATTCAAAGCATCATTTCAAGAAAGATTCAAGCATCAAGATCCACATCCAATTTATCTATTTTATGCAAGTTGTAGATCTCTTAAGATCTCCATTATTAAGGTTTCATATAAGGGTTTGTTGAGTGGTAACATAGATTTGTCCATTCTTTGTTCCCTCTTTTATTTCATTATTTCAATTCAATGTTTGATTACAAAATAGGCTTTGACCAAGGAAAATGCCTATTTGAAACCAAAAACAAACATTTTTCTCTATTATGTGTGTGATTGTAGATTTAGGTTGAAGAAGACTTGAAGACCTTTTGAAGAGAAAGATTTACAAAGTTTTTAAAGTTTTTAAAGTTGCCAAAGTTATTGTCAATTCATAGAATCTCACCTACAGATCAGATTTTTGACTTTTCAATAGTGAAACTTGGATAAATTAGAGGCTTTAGATCTACAACAAAGGCTCCTAAAAGATTGTTGCAACCTCTATACTTGGACCCATTCACTCATGGGTGAATGAGTCTCAAATTAGTTTATGAAAAGAACTTTTGGTGCCTAGTACACAAGTCTCTTCCCTTCTCATATATGCATTCTATTTTCCTTTTTTGCAAATATTGAGTTTAATATTATTGTTTCAAGTATTAGATTGTATTTTTGTGTTGGTTTTCTATTTTTATTTTTTCTCCCCCAAGGTGTTGTTTGAACTTGAGCCCCATCCTTTAGTCATAAGGAAATCTAAAGATTTTCACTTTAATTTGATTCACCAAAGGGTTGATAATCAATTCATTGTGTGGATCTCATTTCCTAATGAATTAGTGGAAAATATGTATCATACCATATTTCACCACTTAATTTTTGCAAAAAATAAAACCTATTTTTCATCATTTCAAAACCTACAACTTGGAACTTTCTCCCATATAACTACATAATTTCATTCTCTAGGGGCTCATATTCCAAACTTAGGGCATCAACCACCAATTTTGAAATAATTGTGGTGCTAGTGAAAGAATCTATCATGGAATTATGTAGGGTATGTGCAGGATCATGATGGGCCAAAAAGTGGCGATATGATGGGTATGTGTAGGGTATGTGGCTGACAACTTTTTTCCTACCCAAAATTGATAAAATGAAAAGGGTTTTTAAAGGAGATTCTCTACTTTCCACCAATATAAATTATGCTTTACTTTGAATTTAATAAATAATTATTATTCATTTTCTATTTGAATTACGACTAAAGTCCTGATTGAGAGGCTTACTGAAAAAAGTTTATAGTTTTCAAATGGTATCACATTATATGCTTCACATACTATAGGATTAAAAAAAAGAATTGAATTTCATGAAGTTTTGACCAAGTTAAGGTGGTCAAACATACAAGTTTTTATATTTTTGAAAAGTTGTAATAAAAAAATTATAATTAATTAAATTTACTTGGAAAAAAATTACAAAAAAATATTCATCACATTGGGACATGAGTCCTCTACTTATATCTAAAATCTTATAAAAAATATTATCATTTTATTGTGGTTAGGGTGGTTAGACAGACACATACTTCTTATTTTTCCCTAAAATTTAAGTACTATTGCATTGAAATTTCAAATTTTCACCAAATAGATTTTATTTTTTTAAATATAAACCTAGTAGTTTAGAAACTACATTCAATTTTCTATAGATTCTATTCTTACATATTTTTGAAATAATATAGATAACTTATTCAATTTTTTATGTCAAGTTTCCTAACTCTGATTTTTCTAAATTTTTTGTCACTTAGGGGCCTGTGTTTTCCATGATGATCCTGCACATACCTGTAGTAACTTATCTGATACAATAAGTGTCAAAATAAATAGGGTGGGCTTTAGCTTACATACCTCATTTCCTATTTATCTCTGATATTTATGAATGTTGCAGAACCTAAGGTCTAAGGTACCTAAACTAGCGTTTTTCCTTTCTCTTGCTTATGCACTAGGATTGAGACTAGTTGCAAAGCCTACTCCTCTTTACTTAAAGCACTCTGCAATAACATATTTTTCTCTAGAATTGATAGAATTTCCCATAAAGACACATTAGAGGGAGATTTTCTTAACTATTCTACTACATTGAGCAATTCGATCGGTGGTACCTTTGGTTTGAAATGAGTTATTTCTCTTGATTTCAAAAAGGGATGATTTACTACAAGTGGACTATCTACCTTTTTTGTAGCTTTCTATTATGTCTACAACTGCTATGCTTGTGGTTATGGTTGTTTTTCTTCTATCACATATTCCCTAGTGAATCTCTGCTTTGATTAGGTATTGTAATCCGATTGAACTTGTGGGAATCCTATTATCAGAACTTAAATTTGAAACATGAAGTCTTCTCCCTCCATCCAAGATAAAAGTGTTTGATTGGGGGTAATTTTTGTCTCTTCTTCTAAAGACATGCCCTACATCTAAGCACTAATTCTAGCACTTTCTATCCCATGATATTGATAGATACTCGCATCTAAAGAGATGCCTCAGCTTCTCTATTCTACTATTTTTGTTAGAGGTAGAACTATTTGACCTAAGGCATGTGATTGATTATTTCCCCTTGGATCTCCCTTGTATCGATTATGTTGGAAGGGTGCTCTACCTCCTTTGTAATTCTAAGGAGGAGGTTTTGGAGGTGTTTATTTTTGACACATTAAACTAACAATCTCATTTGAGAAATTCCTCAATAGGTTCTTTATGTTGCTCATCTCCATGGCTAATGAGGAAGAGTTTGAGGTGCTTGCTTGTCTATTAGGATACATGTACATTGATGGGGAAGGTGTAGAGGATGTAATACAAGCTACCTCTTCTTTCATTTGAGTAGATATCTATACAAACATCACCATCGGTGACCTAGTTCAAAGCTTCCTAATATTTACCAAGCTATTTTCTGCTATCATCACTAGTTCATATGCATATGGTAGAGTGCCATAATGTCTAAATCAAAATACTTCAAGTAAAAAATAAATTCCATGGATGGTGAATGTTTAGTTGTTATGGGAATCCAAGTTGTTAGGTTTTGTGAAACCTGGTGCTAAAATTTGTCATGTCCTCTTGGGGTTCCCTTTTGATTGTTATCAGCTACTATAGTAAGGATGAGTGGTGTCCCTTTGCTGAAAAGTGCTCAAAGAGTTTGTTTCTGAGCTCATCCCAAGTATTGATGGAACTCACTGTGAAATACCTATACCAATCTTGAGCCTTGTCTTTAAAGGATGTAGCCAACAATCTAAGGCAAACATTCTAATCTATAATATTATGATCTGTGCAAACATCAACAACATGTTGAAGATGTTCTAATGGTGTTTTCAAGTCTTCTCTAGTAAAATTTAGAACTAATTTTAGAGAATTTGTAGGGATAGAAGGCCATACATTTAGAGGGGTAGGAGAAATAAGTGAACTTTTGTTGTTCCAAGACATAATATTTTTGGGTGGTTGATGGGTCATGGGGAACAAACCTCTATGTATATAAAAAATAGGTATTATGATATGGAATGATCTATCAACTGATGGAATAGATAAACCTCTAGATTTAGGGCTAGTGCTTCTAACCCTATTTCTTCCAACACGTGATACACAACTTGTATTTCTTCCCATAGGATTAAAATATGTTAAATCAGAGTATCATAAATTACTTTTAGAAGATGCTCTCATTTAGATCCTGAGCATGAATGTATAGGTTTAGTTTGTAATGTCACTATTAATCTAATCTTAGTGCCTCTTCAAGGTTGAGTATCAAACACTACAAAGATCACTTGGGCCCATTAGGCATGCCAAGAAAAGAATTATTGATCATAAAATCCTATATTTCTCTGAATAGCCTTATGATAAATTGAAAGGATGGGGGGCATATTATGCTCCACTGAATGACCTTTAGGTTTTCAAAAGTTGGATCTTCATTCTTGTTTTTGGGAAAAGAGAGGAAGAAATGTAAAAATTAAAACTAACTAAGAAGATGTGCCAAAAACTTTTGTAACATTTCAAAAAACCTAGTGGGATATTAATTATGAAATAATGAACACATAATGCAATAGACCCTTCATTTTTTAGAGGAGAAAAAACTACTAAGGCTTATGCAAGCAGATAACAAACATTCATACCTTCTCGCAATAAGAACCCACTAAGGTTCAGAAGGGGATGATATATCAAAGAACAATTTTTTACTACTTTGAATCTTTTATAGAGATTCCTTCACCTAATAGCATAGTATGAAAGCAAACACAAATTTTGCATAAAATATAAGAGTGCAAACATGATTCAATTTACTACATATTTAGGTTAGATACCACAAAATCTAAAAACCAAAGAATGATCAATTATCAAGATCATGTCTGAAACATAAATGACATAGAGCATAAGCTTTACATAAGAAGAGAATGATACATATGATAAATTCCAACTAAGCACAATCCAATATGCTTCTCCTTTCTATTACTTTAATTCTAGAAAATAATACAAAAATGTAAAGTTCAAATGTTAAAGACTAGACACTATCTTTATGATTGATCAAAAATATTGATTACATGACAATCATAGACAGTTGTGTAATAGATCTTCTACACCCTTGGAGAGGCTCAAAAATTCCCTTTCATGGAGAAAGGGAAGCAAACAAGTATAAAGCTCTCTCCACCACCTAAAACACAAAATACAAAACCCAAGTGGTGGAATTAAATCCAAATCCACCGCCTCAAAAGCCTGTTTGAAGATTGGATTGTTAGATAAATCCACACAGTAATAGAGTTTGAGCTGCTAAGCATGAATTGAAATGGAACTCAAATCACCCAAGATTGCTCCTTTCATTAAAAATATGTGAAATTTGCTGAGTTTGAGCTTGGCTTTCGACAAAAAGGTCTTCCTTGTCAGAAGTAATGTGTCAGCATAAAAAAATCATTTTACACAAATTCTGATTGCTAGTAAACATCGGGAGGGAAATTTTTAGAAGAAGATGGCATTCTTGATCCCTCAAGAATGCCCAGTGCCTTTAAATATTCACCTACTAACAAGGCGCTCAATAAAAACCTTGCTTCTTGCTGACAAAAAATATGACAGGGACGCGTGGCATAGGGGTCGGTATTTAAGAAAATCCTTTAGAGTTGCTCGACAAAAACCTCGCAGTGTAATCACGTGTCATTCTTCATGCCTGAAAGGTAAAAGGTATTCAAAAGGTTGTGTGTCCGCCACATGGCACAATCATGTGCCTTTACACGAATAGAGAGCTGCAACCTTATTTAAACTGTGCCTGTGTGACATATGGGTTTCCCTGACAGTGTAGACAAAATAGGGAAAAGGGAAGGAAAACCCCTATAACTGTGAAGCCAAAGTGAGAACAAAATACCAAGAAAATAAAGGAAACAAACAAGCACATGTAGAGAAAAAGCTCTACACTCACAATGAATAAAATTTAAGGTAGTATGCAAGAAATAAGAATCTAGAATAAACCAAAGAAAGGAGTCTAAAATAGAATTATTCAATCGATGCAAAATTTAATAATTGATTCAATTTGAATTGAGATAAGAATAAAATTTGTAAATATTAATTTAAAGTTTTGATTGTATTTATATGTATATATTTGGTGAATACCACATGATTTAAAAGTGGAGTAAAAATTTAGAAAATCTTGCATGATCATAAAATGGTCCATATAAATGTCGGGTTATTCACGCCATGATCCAAAACACATGTTATGATTTTGTAGGCAATAATGACTCTATTCTTAGGATGACATTTTAATTGTAGAGGTGAAATTGGTCCTAATAAACTATGAAATTTTAAAATTATTGATGAATATATATTTGGTAAATTGAAACATTCCCTCAAAAACTTAGGTGACTTCCGATTATAAATGTATATGTTACATGGTGGTAAAAAATATTACTTATAATGGCTCTAAATAAATTGGTGATGGTTCAACATGTACTTCACTGATAAATAAAAAATATTGGTGATTTAGGCCCTCAACAATTTCCATAAAGCTTACTAAAATTCAATTGGTTGATATGAAATAATTTAGGAATTGACATGTTTTAGAAAACCTTTGTTAACATTTAATGCTTATAATTTTTCTATTTGATTTAAGTAATGTTTAAAGATAGATTGATTATGGTATTAAATTAAAGATACATGTTTATCTTAGTTTAAACAATAACAAAGGAGCTCTTGTCTTATTAATGAACATTAAAATATGATTTCTATTAGCTAGAATTGATTTGACAATAATATTGAAATTAATACAATTAAAAAATCAATATTTTAATTCTAAAAAAGATAAAATAAATATTCAAAAAGTCTAGAACTTCCTTCTGTCACTTTAAAAAATATCAATATTTCAAACATATTTTTTTACTATCAACTTTATTGTCAATTATACGAACACAATATAGTCAACTATTCCAACTATAATTCGTATTCATTGAATGTGTAACAATATCAAAAACTAATCACCACATGACACTTACTATATTCATTTTTTACCTTAATAATTACATAAAAAAATAAAAGATAAAGAATCTACTTTTAATAAAATAAATGAATAAATATTTTGAATAACGTTTAGAAATACTAAGGGAAGGGGACAAAAACAAAAAACCCATCTATGGGACCCAAAAAGAAAATGCTATCTTGACCTAATGCGAAACTCCTCAGGCGGACGCAACTCTTGGGCATCAGCATGATTGGACAGTTTACAGCCGTCCACCATTGAGACGAACTCTTAATAGGATAGTTTTGGTGCGTCATTTCGTATGTTAGACACAAACGTGGAGAGATTCAGAATTAGTATTAATCAAAGATTAACACGACTAACTAGATGTACAATTCTGATCTTTCGGCGTCACATGGCAACCACTGACCTTTGAGCAGCATAGTGTTTAAGACCATCAGCTATACAATCCATGTATCTGTGTCAGGCGTCTCCCAGAAATCTATCTCATAATTATAATTTTAGATAGTTACTTATTTTATACGATTCTGATCTGCCAGCTTTACTGTTGAAACTTGCATAAACTTTTGATCTGCTAAGAAAGCGCGAGAGATGCCTCAGATCGTTTATCCTTGTGCTGCCTGCAAGATTCAACGAAGAAAATGTGGAGATAATTGCGTGCTTGCTCCCTATTTCCCACCTAACGATCCTTGCAAGTTTTTACTAGTACGTAAATTATATGGGACAAGTAACGTAGTCAGAATCCTTAAGGTATAGAACAAATGCTTATTAAAGATTTTGTTAATAGATCGCCAAATTCCTTTTCTCAGTTTTAACAAGTATAGGAGAATTCACTGTAAGCATTAATTCAATCGAAGTTCAAATATATGACGGAAACCCTTGCCGAGCAAGGGTAAAGCTTATGAACCTGACTGAAACCGTTGGCCTTTTCTTTTTTGTATTGTAATTGCAGGATATTCCGGCTGAGAATAGAGCAGATGCTGTAACCAGCATGGTATATGAAGCAAGTGTGAGAATGCAAGATCCAATCTACGGCTGCACTGGTGTAGTTTGTCTACTGCAAAAGCAAGTATTACACCTGCAATCACAACTGGCGAGCGCACAAGCAGAGCTCCTCAATGCACAGGCTGATCTAATGTCTCGCGCGACTGGATTTTCAAATGGCGGTGAAGCAGGAACTGCATCGGGTGTCACCCACGATATGGATGACATAATTATTCTGGAAGATGATCAGGATTTGTTTGGATTCTAAGACATATTCTGCTGCTTTTAAAAGGAAGAACTTATGATTTAGGTGTATTGCTGAAATTTAGATTACTTGAATCCATGGCTTGCAACTCGTTCTGGAATTGTTTTACAAGTTTTCTGTAATTGGATTATTATCTACTTTATATTTATTAATCTATTAGCCATCAATTATTATATTGTGTCTTACTGATCAAACACTGGTCGCTTGTTCTGCTATGAGAAAATGGTCTGAAATGCTGGTGGATACGTTTACTTTTCCAATTGCTGATATATTCTATCAAGTGAACACACAGGCTGTCACCTGCATGTTATAATTGTTATAGGATTTTTTTATATAGAGAATAAAATAAAACCTTGTAAAGAACCGTCTTCTTCATCAGTAGTAGTACAAATTGAAATTCATCATATCCATGAGGTATGTCTGGAGCAGATACAGAGATGGAGAGTTAGTGTAGCCCATAAATAGATTGGCCTGCAGCTATTCTTCTATAGAAAAATTTAAATAACACTTCTATCTCAATGCTCATATAATAGTTCTAAAAGATTATTTTTTAAATATAAAGTAATTTAACAGTTTAAATTAAATTTGTTATTTTATTTTAAAAATAAATATATTTTTTATAAAAATTGTAAATCTTAAAATGTTCAATTACAACTCTTATAATGTATAAATTTTATGTATTTTCAATTTTTTTAAAATATTTTACTGGATTCAAAAGAATTTAAACTAGATTTATATATTTTGTAATGCTCACAATACATTCTTGATTAAGATAAATTTTCTCTCCTCTTTTTTAATTAAAAATAATTATATTATTTTAAAGAACTATTATATACTAGCCACACAATAAAATGAGAAAGTAATATGATAACATGTCACAAAGTTAATATGTTAGGTTAAGTCAAAGAAATAAAAGCAAATAAATAGAGACCAATCAAAATACTACAATTTGGGTCGATCAACACCTATTTCCTGGGTCCCTCTGTTTCCTAGTGTGATTTGAGCTATTTCCTAGCAAGAATCGATTTGTTTTGGATGGGAATCCCCTGAACTTTGTGTAGACTATTGTTGTTGGGCAGGATGGTGTTGGTGGAGGACCTATTCCCTCTCCTCCTGTTTCTTCTGAAGACCATCAAAAATAATTCTATGATGTTGTTTTAAATGCTTGTTCCCATATTCCACCTACTCCAGCTAAAGTTTGGCCTCTTCCTTGTGCCTGTACATCACTTGTTGTGGTCCGTGGGCTTGAGGTTGCTAAGAATGAGGATTTTTTTTTTGTCAGGGTGTAGTCTATAGGTTTAATGGCTTGTGGACCTCCTTTCCTAATCTCCATAAGTGGGTTTCCATTTCCTAGAAGCCTATTATTTTTGGACAAATTAACCTCTATCCCAGTGCTAGATTTTTTTCTTTGTGACATTTTTTTCCTCTGAGGATTGTGATAGAGTGTTGGACAAGGTGTGAATGTGAGGTGTTCATTCGTTGTTCATTCAACCTTGGTCTCGTTCTTTCAATCATCTTACGAAGCCTCTAAATATCAAACCAGTTTGGGTTCAACTGTTGAATCACACTCTCTAGTTTTGGGAGGATTTTTGTTTTGAAGCTATTGGCAATCCCATTGGTAGTTTTTTGTAGGTGAATTCTACGTCTCAGGGTCTTTGGCATACTACGGTGGCTCATGTTTTAATCGATTTGGATATCTCCATACCTCTCCATGGCGATGTGGTCTTGATGGTGGACAGACCTTGGATGCAAATTTTGGACTATGAGAGTCTCCCTTTTCGGTGTAGGAAATGTTTCTCTATTGGTCACCTAGCCTTTGGTTTCCCTCTTCCTCGCCGCAAGGGTGTTGCTACTTGGTGGAAGAATGCTCTCTTGGACCATCTCATGGTTGGCTCTCCCTTTTCAAATGGAAACCCTCCCTTGACTTCTCCCATGGATTCGAAGCCTTTCCAGGCTCCTCTTCCAACTTTCCCTTCTATAGAACCTTTGTTGCCTCGATCTATTGTTGTTCAATCAAAACCTGTCCATCCCTCATTGAATGAATTTGTTGGTCCTTTGATCACTCATGTCTCCTCTTCTTCACTGTCGACTCCCTCACTACATGGTGGCTTCTCACCTGGCGTGGCTGTTGTGGATCTATTCCCCTCGCCTCACTCGATGGATTTCAATTTTGAGTCTTCTTGGTCGATTGTGCTAAGGAAGAAGAAGGGACTCCCCAAATCCATTGCTTCTCTGTAGCCTCGGGTTCAGGGAGTCAAATTATCCTCCTCTAGATTTGGGGTTGTCTAACCCTTTTTTATTTTTCTATAGCTGTCAATTAACTATTTCTATTTTCTTTCTTCTAGTTCTTGTTCTAGTTTGAACTAGCTTCTTTTTGGCCCTTTGGGATTTCTATGTGAAGGGTACAACACCTTGTAAATGCTGCTTATTTTATCAAAAATAGCTCAAATCAAACAAATTATTATTTTTTAAGAGAATGGGTGATTGGAATATCTTTATCCTTAGTTATATCTTTGAATTGCTAATTTAAAAAAATGAATTATCAAGGTGCTTGTCTTCTTCCTTATTCTTCTATTTAAACTATTTATTTTTTAAAAATGAACCATCAAAACCTAAAATTAGGAGAGAAGAAAAGGATTTGAATAGAATGATTCCCTTAGCAATTCTTGGAGCTATACTTACTATATAAGTCACATGGCTAACCATTTCATTCATCATTTGAGGATCTATAATATTTTAAATTACTTTCTTTGAATTATCATACCTTACTTTTCTTCTCTTTCAAACAAAGTTCATATTTACTTTGTATTAACACTCCCTTCATAGGGATTAATTGTCCTACGCTCTCTACACTTTTTTTGAACTAAATTTAACATTATTAGTCCTTTTTTCTTTTGAAGGGCCTTGAATATTTCAAACATGTTCAAAATATTAGTTGTTTGATGCCTTATTTTTGTTGAGCATTCATTCATTAGACATGTATATGTAATTTTGTTGTGATGAAGATGTTTCAAGTGTTTTTAGTTGTCTAAAGTATCATTTGTTACAATTTGCAATTCTTTAAAAATTGGTCATACTAATTATATTTATTAGAATTGAGGGGAAAATGGTCATAGTCAAGCTTCTACATATATTGACATCCATCTAGATGTAGCCAAATGAATTCAAAGAGATATTTCTCCAAATCTACTTTTACATATATTTAAGTGCATAAAAATTGTTTTCATCTTAGCCTTACTAATGAAATTGCCCATACTTCTACCAATAGTAGCTAAATATTTTTATTAAAAATAAGTTGAAATTGGGAATGTTTCAACCAAAAAATTACTACATTTGTTATAGTTTTAGCTAGGTTAAAATCTATGGACATGTGATTTTGATAAATTCCTCTTACCCCTAGAAAATATTAGTCACATCTTGAATTAGACCTTTGTCCTTTTTTACTTAAAAAGAAGAAAATTTAGAATTCTATTTTCCAAAAATAAATTCTCATTTTCCCCTTCAATAAGGGTTTTTAGTATAGGTCAATCCAAGCATCCATAATTATGGGTCTTGTCCAATGAATCATAAAATTTCCAACTAAGACTTTATCATAAAAAAATAGATTATTTTCCTTTTTAGGGCCATAGATGAAAGTAGGTTTTGGTGTCATATTCAAATATTCTATAAAACTAAGACTAAGGGTTGTGGCTTGATTAGTAGCTACTATTACTAAAGAATCATAGTCATGAAACTTAGATTAAAAGATACAATTAACTTTTGAAATAATTAATGGTAAACCAAAGAAGAACTTAGATATAGTAAGTGGTGGGCCTACAAACATAATCACACCAATAGGTAGTTGTACCTAAGAAATAAAATTAACCTAGAACCTTAGCACATTTCTCTTTCCTAGCTTGTATCTAATCTTTATTTTTCTATTGCCCTTTCATGTTCAAAATGTAAAATTAATTCAACAAATCCATTACATGCCATTAAAAAGATATGTTACCATTTTCTACTAACATAAATCCTTCCATTTTAATGTAAGAATTCTTTGTAGGTTGTTTATTTTGTGTGTTTTTTTGTTTTTTGTGAATGTGTGAGAGAGAGAGAAATTAGATGAAATTTTAAGGGTTTTAGACAAAGAGAGAGGTTGCATGAAAATTTAAGTTTTTAATAGTCTATAGATCTTTTGCAAAAGATGTATTTTTTATTTCATTGATCATTTTTTTATGAAAATAAAGATTGACCTCCCATTAAATATTATTTTTAAGTTTTTTTGGATATGACAACAATAAGAAGTTGTAACTAGTAGTTGACATTGTACAAAAAAATGTTAGTAAATTTATTAAAATTAAAAGCATAGATAGAAAGAAAATTATTTATAAGATGGAAAATAGGATAAGAATGTCTTACTGTTAATCATGTAATGGAATATGATGAGCATATTCAAAAAAGGCGGAGATTGCTTCATATGGAGCTATAACTAAAACATAATTTGAGAATATGATGAGAGCAACATGCATGGAAAAAAAATCAATTGACTATTACATTTTACATTTTAGCTAGAGGCCATCCAATGATAGAATACCTAAAATATAATATTTTATTATCTTTAATATGCACTCCTAACTTTTCTACTACATGTTAGTCAATAAATAGTTTATCTAAATGGGAAATTCATCTTGCTAAGGTGTAAAAATAGGATATATGTATTCTTGTATATAGAAAGCCATGTCCATCAACCTCATCTACTCTTTATTCATAAAATAAAATAAAAAAATATTGCATAATCTAGATGTTAACTATTTAATAAATATTTAAATGAGATTTGGAGGTATGGATGACTATATAATTAAAAAAAGGTTGGTGTAGATAGTTGTGGATAGAGATTGAATAATGAAAGGTCGTAGAACTATTTTTCTTGAATATACAAACTTCTTGTTCATTGTACAAAAATTTCCTTCACTACATGGCCCATAGAATGAGTTTAGCATTCAAGATTGTGAGAAATTTTTCTATAGTATTAAAAGCTAAAGACCAAGTCCACAAGATCCATTAGTACTTTTGTCAAATTCCCTTTTTTTTATTACAATATTTTTTTAAAGGAATAACTATAAGATACAAGATTTGTAAGGATTTTGATACTAGATCAATATCCTTGAATAGTCCAAAGTAAAGATTATTTGTAGAATATCAACCCTTTCTTAAAGTAATGTATACAAATTACCTCATAAGAGACAAAGATTATGACCTGTTATTTATCTTAAATAATAAAGAAAACCTTATAACTTTATCTAGTACTCTTTTTGTGTTGTATAATATGAACATTATTGAGAAAAACTATAAAGAAAAATATATACTATATTTCATGATATATAAATTTATATAAAATGGTATGTATGATCCTTGATAGTATATATCTATAAGAAAATTAATTGGAAATAATTAAATTTAACAATTGGAAAGTGATGAAACATGTGGACAATACTACTATATTTTAAAATTTCAATTCAAGTAGAGAGTTATCTATCTTTGCATGGAGATATGAGATATTGATGCACTATTTCACTAGGATTAGGCACCTACTAAAGAAGAACCCATTCCTTGGCATGCTACTCCATTCCATACCAATTTAACACAAACTTTTTAAAAAATGAAAATAATGATTAGAAATATCAAATTCAAACAAAAGACATGCAATTAGAATGTTATGCGTCAATTCTTGAAATAATAAACTAGTCAAATTTATCAAAAAAAATTTAAAAAAATTAAAAATAATGAAAATAATGATGAACAATATGAAATTGAAATAAGAAACATACAATTTAACAATATTTTATATGTCAATATAAAATAAATAAGCTATTTAGTTTCATCAAACAATGATTAAAATTCCTTTAAGTAATTTTAAGTATGATTATATGTCATAGAATGCAAATCATATGGAAAGATATAATGTGTGGGTCCTATCATGGATTTTTCTCTTTTACAAATTGTTGCAATTTTTTATGTTTTGAGAAGATGTATGTGCACTATAACATGCACATATTATAATGCACACTCACTATACTTTACTTTATAAATTCCAACTATTAGAGTTGAATTTGCATTGGAACTATAAAAAATACTAAACCTACATGTGAGTTATGCAAATACTTGTTTTATATAAGACATACAAAAATAAGAAAATGTTGAGTATGCTTTGCATCAAGTTTACAGAGTTTAAGAAACTATTTTTAAAAAAAAAGTCATGATGACATGAATCTCTTTCTTATTATAGTAATCATGTACTTTTCCATAATTCAAATTAATTAAGATTCCATTCCTTATTTGTTGATACCTTCATTTTTTCTTAAAATTTATATTTATTTTTTGATATCATTTTTCATCAACTAATCAAAATTTGAAATAAATTACATATTTATATTCTAGACTCCATTATACACATTCAAAAAATATTTTAAATTATTTTTCTCAAAATTAAGGAGTGGGGGGGCATTCTTCATTTTTCATTTTCTAAGATGTGTTTACTTTGAAAATTACTAAAAAGCCATACATTCATTAAAATTTTGAGAAAATATATGGCATAAACTACATGATGTTAGAAAAAATTCTAATAAAGGGATTTATGAAATACTTATAATGAGCCAACATTTTAGGGGGAGCACACTTGATGCTTTGATTTTTTTTTTTCTAATGTTAAGACCATTTCTTTAGCTCCCCTCATCTCACCTCTTAATCTACACTATTATTTTGCAAAATAAGTATTTTTAAAACTTAATTATGAGAAATATTGATCTTTTATTATTGAATCTTGAAAAGTTGAGTGTAGTTAATTTGAATTTTTTATACAAGATCAATCTTTACTAATTTCAAGAAAAAAATGCCCCTTTTGACTCTCTTTTGATTTCTAATTTCCAAATACTTACCTTAATGCTTCACTACTTCTATGTCTCATTACTATATATAATATATATATATATAATGAAATACATCTATATGATATATCTAATCTAAATTTCTTATTTTGTTTGGGAAAATAAGTTTATTAGAATATGAGGCTATATTAAAGAGATTTGACTTATTGGAGCTAATGGGAATGGTACATAGTTGAGAAATAAATAAAAGATAGGCCAAGATTTTCTCTTGAAGATTTTATATTTATTTATGATCTATGAACTTAGGGAAAAGCAATTATACACTAAATTAATTTGTCTTTGTTGTCTAGAGAATTGAATTTCAAATCCTTTAACACATGAAAATGTAGTATTAGTTCTACCATTTATAAAGGTTCGAGAAGCATAAATCCATTAAAGGGTACATAATTCCATTTAATATGAATGGCCTAGGCACATGGATATATATGTATTAATAGAGATATTCACAATATACCTGAAACCAAATTATTTTTTAAAAAGAGTTGAGAATATGAAAATATAGGAACCTAAATAGAATGAGATTAATTTTTAAAAAATGTATACATGAAGGAACCTATGTTGGTAGGCACAACACTGTGAATGTAGCAATTCCTTCTAAGAGAAAAATATGGTGTATGGAGAATTGTACATATAGGTAGTGCTCACAAAATAGTTAAATTAAAGATAAACGTATATAAATGGGGAGATGTATTAATATAATATAGGTGTATTAGTAGGGAAATGCAAAATATTATTCAAAAGATATATTTATTTAAAATAAATTTGTATAATATATGCATGGGTCAAATTAAGAATAACATAATTATATATAAAAATAAATTAGGAAAGAGATTCAGGGTCTTATATGGATAGATAGGTATAGAAGGTAAAGATGTAGATAAGAAAGAGATATAATTAAGCATGTGTGTATAGGTTAAAAAATTGAATATAAATGAATAGATATGAAAATGAAGTGTGGGATATATTAGGGGAATTTTCTTATTATTTTCTAGGATTTTGTAGCATCAAATTCATTATTTCTAGTTATAGG